>CM031240.1:897449297-897550484 GCA_018340775.1 Taxus wallichiana var. yunnanensis | reverse complement strand
AGTACAATATGATCACAGAAACGAAACCCTTGTTAATATCAAGTGAAAAATAAAATGATGAAGACCCAAAACAATTTTTGAGCTCAAATATCAAGTTTGCATAAGAAAATAAAAAGAAAAACAAGGGTTTCAAAGTCTTATTGCTAATAAAGAAAAATTGACCGAGATAAACAAGTTATAACTCAAGGAACAAAAGGCTCACATTTGAAAAATGACCTCCATTAGAGTTTACATAGTTTCTTCTAAGTCCAAAGAACCATAGTGGCTCAAAAGGCTAGCAAAGAAACCAGACAATCCTTCAGAACGAGCTCAAAGGATCTCATCAATATACGCCAACAAAATTTTTCCAGGACTTCACCCATTCCCTCAAGGTCGAGAGGAAAAAGATGAAAATGATTATGTATTCAAATGTTTTGTTGTTTATCTTGACTGGGATCATCCTTAATTCAACTAGGGTCAAAAAATACCAACGTGGCAAGCATCACGAAACCCTAGCTAACTCAAAGTTATCATTTTCACCACTGACAAACATAGAAGGGGTGAGTCATCATGGCGGAGGGCACCAACTCCCACTCTAATTTTCATTCCTTTTGACTATAGGTTTCCCTATATAAAAAATCAAATCCAATAATCATTGCCATCAACTATGTAAAATGCGTCACGTCATTATAGATGTAATGATATTTCAAAATGGGGCCTTTTCAAACATGATCAAATACTGACCAATACATCAACTCAGTGACTATAGTCGATGACTAAGATTTATGCAATGGTTATTAGGTTAGATATATTATGACCCCAAAGTGATCCATATATGTTTTTCTAGGACCACCTCACCTTATACTTTCCAAAACATCTTTAACTTCCCCAAAAGGTAGCCAATGCAAGAATGGTACAAGGTGTGCACACATCATAGGTGGTCCCCACAATGGCAGAGTTTAAAAATGATCAAATAATTTTTGCATAGGAGTATCCTTTCATTTGACCACAAGGAAACATAATAGATGTTAGCATCAAAGCCAAAGGTGGTCCCCATCAAGATGAATGCATTGATGAATTATTCCTGCAAAGTCTTGTAAAAAAAAGTTATTTTACTCACACACAAAGATTTATTCTTGCATGTGCATCTAAGGGGTAGGTTTAAAGTGCCAATTTTACAATTGCAAGTGGATCAAATTGCAAATGTCACATCAATCAGTTGAAGACAAGTTGCATGTATTGGAGAAGACTTGCTCATCAAGAAAATATTTATTATTAGCCAAGTTATTTATCCCATTTCATTTTAAAAATAGAACAATCAACTACAGTTTGAATGAGTTGTATTTTTGTAATCAAGGCTATTAATTCCTCATTGTATTAACATGCTTATTTTTATTCCTTTATTTATTCATGATAAGGATAAAAATAGGATGCATGGGAGAGTACAAATTTTAGTCTATTTTTAGGAAGGGTGGGATGAATAATTTTGATATATATTGTGTGCATTGGAAAAGCACGAGTAGGGAATTTTAGATATAGGAGTGTTGAAGCAGTTTGTGCCAATTTTTTCCTTTGAATGAGAATTGATTTCTTCCTTTCCAATTATTTACAGCTTCATGTATACTTTATTATTTCTTGTGAATGTCAAAATTCCCTGATTGATCATCTTACCTTGCTGCAAATTTAGTAATTTTTGCATAATATTAGTGTGTGTGCTTATCTTAACTATATTTTTGTGAATTATTCCCTTAATACATCAAGTGTTTTTCCTTAATATTCTATTGAAAACTATTGGTTTGTGCACCTAGAATCCATTCTCAAATATTCATGCATTTACTCACCAAATCCTCAAGAAATTTTGGTGTATCACCCTAGTTTTTAATTCATTTACAGTCATCTTTTTACCCTCAAAACCCAAAAAATAGTTTAGGATACATCAAGAAGGAACCGGCCTTGATATCGAGAGAATCACCTCAACAATAGGTATACCCACAGACCTGAGGTGTTTCCATTGTATCTACGAAAGAGAGAGATCTAGAGCAAGATTTGAACCCTATAGTCATCTCTCTATAGGGTACACTTTTGAGAGATAATAGGTTTTGGCACACCCAATGGGACGAAGAATTAAATATACGAGCAACTTACAACAATTTACAACAGATTTACAACAAGAAAAGTTACTTTTGGATCAACAAGCTGCAATAACTTATTCTAAAGATTAAAATATTTATTTGGCGACTCTGTAAGGCTGATTTCAAACCAGTTTTGTAGCATGTTCCATGCCTAAAGTGACTAAAATATCATTGGTAAGAGGAATTCCTTCTGAGTTTATTTCTTTACCTTTGAATTCTGCAAGAAGAAGAAGATTTGGTAACACCCTACCTTATAATAGGCCTAGTTTTAACAACCCTCCTCATAATCCCGTCACTATGTATTAATTTCTTTATTCAGATCCTAGTTTTTGCAATGGTTATTCAACCACCTAGGAATTTTATGATGTCTACTAATGGCATCCTATTAGCAATTCCAGTTTATAATGATATTCCTAATTTTTCCATGAAACATTTTCCTTCATTCACTGGTGAAAATCAGGTTACACCTACTGAGCATATCAAATATGTTGCAACCCTATGTGCAGTCCATAATATAACACATGAAGATGTGGCTTTAAGACTTTTAGCTACATCCTTTAAAGGAAAAGCCTTGCAATGGTATAGAAACTTAGAGATTAGAAACAATTTCAAGATAATTCAGATCATTTATCCCTCATAGAACAATTGTCTACAATTAAAAGAGCCCCTCATGAATTTATGGCCAGTTTCAATATTCGTTTTGCTAGAACTTGGGAAAGAATTCTAGCTAGTGTCAAGCCTCAAGCTGACCATGCTTTTATTTATTATCTTAGAGCCTTAAACAATGATATTTCAACTATGATTTAGTCTATGGGAGGTGACACTCTCCCAACAGCTTATGATATTGCTATAAATGAATAAAAAGTCTTATTCAAGCTGGAAAATTAGCACCAAGGCCTTCAATGCCTTTTTTAGCAGATTTGGCACCTATCCCACAACCTATCACCATTATAGAACCTACTATTGCAGCCCCATCAGATGATGTGTTTAAAGCTTTACAGACTATGGGAAACAAGATAAATTCAATTGAAAATAGACTTGCATTACCTAACAAGCCTTATCAAGCTCCTTATCAACAAAACCAACAAAATAGGTAGCCTTATCAACAAAATTAGAATTATAGACATCCATATCAACAAACATAGTTTGAACCAAAGGCTCGTAGATTATCTAATGCTTTATTTCTAGTCAATATGGCTACATGAGAATGGTGTTAACCTTGTCATCAACCACATTCAGCTACCAACTACCCAAATGCGTTCTGAATATAAGCCTTATTGAACAACCTCAACTTGACACATTGTTCATGCCTCAAATGGAGCATGGCCATCAAGAAACTCATGTTCAAGGCACCAGAATATAACTTGGTTAGTTTTAGTGAAAATTATTTTATTGCAGTTACTACTAGGGCCCAAGAAAAGGCCCAGGAAAGTCAAAAGTTTCAAAATAAGCCCATTTCGCCTTACAGTCAAAGATAAAACAAAAATACAGGACAAAAATAAGCTAATAGTTTAGTTGTTCCATAGAAATCAATAGTCGTTTTAGATGTAAATAAAACCAAAAACATTTACAACATGATCCAAGAAGATTGTTTATACCTCAGATATCAAAAGAAACTGAAGCAGAGTCAATTTTCACCAAATCCTATGCTAAAATAGTAGAATCTATTTCCAAAACTATTGCTTCTTTTAACATTGTTGATGTAATGAAAAACATAATGTTAATATCTCAATGTGGGATGCTCTAAGTATTCCAGGACAATAAGAGATGCTTTCTCATGAACTTGCTAAGCTACAGATTTCTTCAAAAATAGTAGAAAAGGAAGTTCAAAAAGTAGACATGGTCCTTGGAACAGTGGAACAAGAATGCATTAAAGAAGTTAAATGGATGGTTCAAAAGGTCTTAAATAATCATGATATCAAGAATCCACCACCATTTTATTTATCTCTGATTATTGGAGATCATTTAGTTCATAATTGCATGGTTGATAGTGGTGCAAGTAGCATAGTTATGCCAAAAAAATTGTGGAAAAGTTGGGCCTGCAGATGAGCTTTCGAGAGAAAATCACGTTTTATCTAGACATGATAAGAACTAATACAATTGGTGTTATCAAAAACCTGGAAGTAACTTTACATGCTTGTCCCAACGTTACAATTCTACAAGATGTGACTATTGTAGATTTGCCTCCTTATTTTGCCTTATGTTTATCACGAGATTTTACAAAAAAATGGAGGTTATCTTTCTTCAGATTGGTCATTTTTGTTCTTTACTACACGATATGGAACTAAGGTTACCATAAATTCAGAGCCTCGACTAGATTTCATATTGAGCCTCATGCTTCAAATTGTGCAAAGAAATTACTCAATTCTAGATCAGTCTGATTTCGATGTTATAGCTCATGTTTAGCACTTGATGGTGTTTCTAATCTATTCATGGATGAAAAGACTCAAGAATAACATGCCTATGACCCTTTTAAGGAAGTGGAAGAAGATTTGTTCAGTGTTTATTTCTTGCATGAAGAAAATGCACCAATTCCTTCTTTCCAAAACAGAAGAAGTAGTAGAAGGGATATGGAAGCTTCACTTCGATGGAGCCAAAAATAAGAAAGGACAAGGTGTAAGTTTAATGCTTACTTCCCCTTCAAATGAAAGGTAATTTTTAGCTTTAAGTTTACAGTTTTCTTGTACTTGTAATGTAGCTGAATACGAAGTGTTAATTCATGGCTTGCAATGGGCTAGAAAGAGAGGTATCAATACTTTACAAGTTTTCGAGAGATTCAAAATTAGTTATTAATCAAGTAAAAAACTTTAATGTGTGTAAGAATTCATTGTTGAAGTCTTACAAACATAGAGTTTCAGACTTAATGGATGATTTTGATGCTATTAACATTCAATCTATCCCAAGAGCTGAAAATAAGCATGTAGTAAGAGGCTGAATTTTTGCAGTAAATCAGGAAAAACTACAACACTTCTATGGTGATCAAATTGTTCAGTTAAAAACAAATAGGTTTCCTCAAGGATTGGTCACTCTAGAAGACATTTTCAGTTCTAATGATCAGTTAAGAAAAGACAAAGGCAATATTTCAACTCACACAGATAACTATGAAGAAATCTTGGTGGATGATGACAAGAAGCTACTTATTGGAAAGGTATGTTCTTTAGCTGAAAAGTAGTCATTTATCAAATTATGTAAAGAATTCAGAGATGTTTTTTCCTGGAAGTACCAAGATTTGAGAGGGTTTGATCCAATTTTAGCTCATCACAATAGAATTACAACCAAATTCCAAACTAGTTAGGTAGAAGCAAAGGCCTATAAATCCAAAAATTGAGCCATTGATGAGAAAAGAATTATCCAAGTTAATCGAATCAAGTATTATTTTTCCAGTCAAGCATTCAATTTGGGTAGCCAACCTTGTTCTATTTGGAAAAATAATGGAGAAATTAGATTATGTGTGGATTTTAGAGATCTTAACAAGGCTTCATTGAAAGATCACTATCCACTACCTAACATGGATCAGATTTTGAGATCAGTTTCTGGTTTTGATAGACTATCTCTTTTGGATGGTTATAGTGGATACAATCAGATTCTAGTCTAAGAAGAAGATAGATACAAAATAACTTTTACCACCAAGTGGGGTACTTATGCTTACAAAAGAATTCCTTTTGGCCTTTCAAATGTTGGTGCAACGTTTCAACATGCAATGGACATGGATTTTCATAGCTTACTAAATAAATGCATATTGGTTTATTTGGATGATGTTACCATATTTTCAAAAAAATTGATGAACATCTAATACATTTAAGGTATACTTTTCAGTTATGTAGACAGTTTGGAATATCATTGAATCCCAAAAAGTCTATCTTTTCAATACATCAAGGTAAATTACTTAGTCATATTGTTTCTAAATAAGGTTTAACAATTGACCCTTTCAGAATTGAATCCATATCACAACTATCATTTCCTCATCAAAAGAAGGCATTATAGATCTTTCTAGGAAAAATCAACTTTGTTAGAAGATTTTTTCTAGATTTTGCATTGGTTAAACCACTAACAACTATGTTGAAGAAAGATAAAAATTTCTCTTTGACCAGCGAAGGGAGAGAAGGGTTTGAAGCTATTAAAACAACTATTTCTCAAGCTCCTACTCTTGCAAATCCTAATTTTGATAAATATTTTACAATGTATGCACTTGCAAGAGCTGAAATAATTTTAGCCATATTAACTCAGGTTAATGATCAAAATATTGAGTAGCAAATTGCTTTCTTTCAAAAAAAATTGCATGACTAAAAAACAAAGTATAATTTTCTTGAGAAACAAGTACTTTCAGAAGTTAGAGGACTAAAGAATTTTAGTACATGATTTCAAACAATAAGATACATGTTCTTGTTTCTCATCCAAGTGTAAAAGATTTCTTGCTAAATAAAGAATTAAATGAGAAGAGAACATGATAGATAACGAAGGTTATGGAATACGATGTTTATATCCATGTTATGAAGACAGTTCGAGGTAAAGGTTTATATAAACATCTAATTTCTAATATGGAAAAATAACAGGCTGCATAATCAGAAGATCTAGAATAACATGTTGAAGTTACGTATCAACAATCAAATAGCATGAATGGTGCAACCAGAAAATCAGCAACCTAAGCTTATTCAAGAAGTTCAGAATCAAGATGGATGACTGATTTAGTTAACTATCTATAGCATGACACTTATCTAGAAGGTATGGACAAGAACAAATGAAGGTATTTTAGGTTACAAGTTGTACCTTATGTTTTCATTGATGGTGTGTTATTCAAAAGAGATATAAACAAAATATTTTTGTGATGTGTTGATTATGATAGAATTCAGCAATTATTATCTCGAATTCCATGAAGGACCTACAAGAGGTCACTTTTCAAAGATGTACTATAGCCTTAAAATTTATGAAATCTAGTTACTATTGGCCTAGCATATTTAAATACTATTTTAAATGTATTGGAAATTTTAGGAAATGTGCTTTCTTTGTTGGAAAATAATGTTTAGCTTTGCTTCCCCTATAGCCTATTTTAGTGGATCAGCCATTCATGCAGTGGGGTCTTGATTTTATTGGCATGATAAATCCACCTTCATCACAAGGACACAAGTGGATTTTGACTGCTACATATTACTTTACACACTTGGACTGAAGCAATAGATTTGAAAGATGCTAATGAAACTTTGATACTATCCTTTTATGAAGGTATAGTTTGTAGATTTGGTGTTCTAGTAACTATCATTTCAGATAATGCCTTAGCATTTCTTAGTGCAAAGGTAATAGATTGGGATATTAAGCACAAAATTTATTTAAGTACATCATCTAATTATTACCCACAAGGTAATGGGTTAGCTGAAAGTACTAACAAGAATCTTTTAAGGATCATTAGAAGAACACTCAAAGATAACCAAAGAGCTTGGCATCTAATGTTGAATTCAGCACTTTGGGCTGATAGAGTGACTCCTAAAATATCAGTTGGAAATTCACCGTACAATCTTGTTTATGGAAGAGAGGAAAGAATTCCCATCTCAGTTGAGTTGCATGCATTAGATTGTTGCATCAGATGGAGGTACTCGAGAATGAACCATTGTAGGTTTATTATGTAGAATTGATGGAATTACAAGAGCTGAGAGATCAAGTTCATTGAAAAATGAAAACGATAAAAAATAGATGAAGAAAACTTTTGATAAGAAGTCTAACTTGAAATTCTTCAATGAAGGAGATAGTGTGTTGAAATGGGATGGTGATCATGCAAACCCAAGAAATCACACAAAGTTTGACACACTTTGGAGCAGTCCTTATATGATTTCAGATTGCAAGGAACATAAAGCCTTTCAGCTCTCAAGGCCGATCGGAGAGGAACTTCCCATTCCCGTGAATGGTATATTTCTCAAACACCGTTATTAAAATTCATACGATTAATCTTCGTTTAGAGAAGGATTTCCCTTTCTATAAGTGCAATTCCTACACATTGCAATTTTTTTCCAAATTCAATAAATGCATTCATGCATGTGATCTGGTTTACCAGATCCTTTCCTGTTTTAGTTCATTTTACAATGGTTGGACCTTCAGAAAGGAAGATTTTGATTACATGCTTTGGAATCCATGTCCAATGGACAAGAGGAAGGCATTGGTGTATAAGCTAGCTGGCAACTTTCCCCACATGATTGCAAGCAATGTTGACAAGTTTTACACTCATGAAAAAATGGGAAACTCAAAACTTCGTTACGATGGAGGGCATTGGTGAAGTGATACTAAACTAGGGGAGATTCTTTCAGTTTAATATTTTTTTTGTTGGATTAATTAACAAAATGTGTGATGTTACTAAATGTAACAAATCACATAGTCTACATTTTCATGTTTTTCTTAAGAAAAAAAAACACAAAGGCCCCGAAGGACAGATGTGTTATCTTGATAAAGACAAAATATAGAATAGATGAAGTGTTAAGTTTTGGAACAAAAATTAGAGTTACAAATTACAACAATCAAAGTTCATTACTAAGGTTACAAGTATTTTAAATTTATTTCCTTCATGATTAAATACATTCAATTATGTTATTGATTTTTTTAATTCATTATACAATCCATATACAAAGCTAAAATGTAGAAGGAAGTACACAACTCAGTTTCAGAATTCAATGTTTTATTCATAAGGAATTTCAAATGTTTCCCACACAAGCCATGGGATGTGACTCAAGTAAACATCATAACTACTGAAATAGAAGGTGCATGTGCATGAAAATAAAAGCAAAAGAATATGAAGGAACCCATCATTGCCTTGTTTCTTTTGTCTCGCTACTCCATCTTTGCTCCAACTTTTTCTCCATCTTCATCCTTGCTATTCAACACTACACTTTAGTAGAAAGAAAAAAATAGAAAAAACTTTCATTCACGAGCTCAGGATTAAATCATGTTCTTGTACTATCTATCTTCATGCAAATGAATCTCCTGATATCAGGAGGTATGATTATAGAAAATATAAATGCATAGCAGACAAGTAGAAGTATTCTACATCAGTACATATGATTCTTACAATCATTTCAGAGAGCAAAGATAAAGAGAAAAACTATGGAATAAAAGAGAGGCCAAAAAGCCTAATGTTTTCTAACTAGTTTATCTAAATGTGTAGGTACAGGTAAGAAGAAGGAAATAAACACTAACTATTGTGTTTACATATCATAAAAGTACATTTATTTCAGTACAGACTAAAGGCTGAATATACAAAGATATACCTATACTAATCCATAAAAGAAATGCAAGTTTAGTGCTATATACTAACAAATGGAATGAGATAAAATATTAGCTAAAAAACAAGAATGGAAAAGGAAATATAAGAAAATTTTGACAAGGCTTCGCCATGTAAAATGGACATTTTACATCTTTCCCTCATGTTATTTCACAACTAATACATGCTTGAAAGTTGTGACAAAAGATAAACTACTGTACTTGATCAAATAGTAATCTGAATAAGGAGGAGTATTGCAGAAATTCAACTCATAATTAGTAACAAAGAAGGGCCTAAAGATCAATTTCAAGTTCATATTGCTCATCTCCTTTTCTCATTTCAAGTAAAGCTACAACTATGTTGATGAAAAGAAAGTTAAAATCCTCAAGCATAGAAGGTACAACCAATTACAACAGATCAGATTTACAGCCACAATATCATAAATGGAGTCTTGATCATTTATGCATGCAATAAAAGAGATGCTAAGTAAATGGATACCAACTTGCAAAGAAGTATGAGTACACAAAATACAACCAGTGCAAGTAGTGAGTGAGATCTTAAAACAGAAAGCATGCATTTTAGGTAAGCAATTTCACAACGACAAGTGAAGACATCAAATTCACAGGAAATTAAAGAAGATTATTACCAAGTACAAATTAGCAGAGTCTTGAATTCCAATTTCATCAGAACATCAGTTTATCAACTTAAGATAATGGAACAGATTATTTATGTTGTAAACAAGGAAAACTCAACTGAAAGATATTTTCTCATACTTTCACAAGTGAATAGAAAAGGGAAAAGTAATGCTACAATTCTCCAAGTCTTTCAATTGAACATATTTAAGATTTCATAAAGCAATTTTTTAAAAAAATTGAACTACAAATACTCTCAATGGTTGATAACCAAGTTACATGATGTAAAATATTATCAATTTTAAGTTGATACAAGATAATGGACAACAATTCATCAAATCTTTTCTTCACAAATACAGAGAAATAAAAACATATTATGCCATTAAATATCTTAGATGCAGGTTCTCATTGAATCACAGGGTTGTATTCATGATCAAGATATTGTAAAAGCTATGAGGAAAATCATCATTCAAAATAGTAGGAAGATTTTTGTTTACAATATTGTTTGCAAGTCTTACCAACTGAGGGTGAGTAATTAAGTTTGAGTTCCAGCTAATGAGGCATTATTGATGCAAAAGGAATCAAAACTATAACTTTATATCAAAAGTGAGAAACAATTTCCAAGCACTTGAAACAGTGATAATGTCATCTCAAAAGGTAGATCACCATATATTTAGAACATAATGCAACACCAACCACATGTCAGCAAGAATGCAACATAGTATGCAAGTAAGTAATAGGTTCAAGTTATTGAATAATAAAGGTGAACAGTTTTCCAACAAAAATATTCATCCCTCTGAATCACAAGGCATCTATGCAATAAGCACAAAGAAATATCAGGTAAAACTTTCAGAAAACTTTAGGGCATATAATGAAATGCAGAGATGAGCTACATTCAACTTCAAAGTTGTGCATGGAATAGTTCAAGAAGAGAAATTCTTTTCAAACTGATGCAGAAACCTCTAAATCTACATAAATATGCTAGCCCATCTCGGGTATCCAAATTTAGAGAGATTCAACTAGCTTCAACATAAAATGAAACAAAAATTCAGGGTAGAAATAAGAATACAGAGAAAATATACCAAAAAAATCTATAAGATATGGAGATTGCTAGCACAAGAATGGTGTCCCTCATCAAATTTACAGATATCTTATAATTACTTTAAGCTCCAAAAGCTCATACATGGTGGCCATAGTGAAAAGGGAAACTATCAGAGAAAGGTTGAAGCTGAAAATTGATACCCATGTCACTTATACAACAAATCTTATGATTTTAGAATAGAATACAGAATACCCATTTGGCATAAGGAAATCACAAGTCGTGGCATCATTATGAACTTATCAGTTTAAGTAGGAAAAAAACATCACAATATTTTCAAAAACATCGAAAAAAAAAACAACACCCAGATCTCAACCAAGTTCAAGTGCATGGTAATGGGTATCAATAGTAAAGAAATACAACCATATTCTGAAGAAAGATTATAGATACTCGCAGAGTAAATAATATTTGACCTCAGAGATAACCCATAGCTCGCAATGAAGTACAAGGAAGTTTCATAATTTAAAGCTTCACAAATAAATGGCTGCCAAATGCCTTAGATTTCGAATAGAAATATGCACATTCAAAGTAAAGAGAATGATGAAGCCGAAAAATCAAATACCCACATCAACAAATATATAGATCTACTGAGATTTTGCATGAATAATCAAAATGCAATGAACTTACCAGTATAATATGATCAAAGCCACGAAACCCTCATTAATATCAAGTGTAGAATAAAATGATGAAGACCCAAAATGATTTTTGAGCTCAGAGATCAAGGTTGCATAAAGAAAATGCAAAGAAACACAAGGGTTTTAAAGTGTTAGTGCTAATAAATCCAAACCGACTGAGAGAAACAAGTTACAACTCAAGGAACCAGAGGCTCACCTTTGAAAAATGGCCTCTATTAGAGTTTACATAATTTCTTCTAAGTCCAAAGAATCACAGTGAATTAAAATACCAGTAAAGAAACTAGAAAAGCCTTCAAAACGATCTCAAAGGGTCTCATCAATATCCACCAAAATCTTTTTCTAGGGCTTCACCCATTCCCTCAAGCTCGAGAAAAAAAGATGAAAATGATTACGTTTTTGAATGTTTTGTTACTTAGCTCAACCGGGGTCAACCTTAACTCAAGTAGGGTCGAAAAGTACCAACATTGAAAGCATCACGAAACCCTAGCTAACTCAAGGTTAGCATCTTCTCCATCAAAAAAACATATAAGGGTTGAGTCATCATGGTGGAGGGGACCAAGTCCCATTTTAATTGTCATGCCTGTTGACTACAGTTTTCCCCATATAAAAATCAAAGCCAATAATCATTTCCATCAACTATGTAAAAATCCGACACATCATTATAGATGTAATGATATTTCAAAAGGGGTATTGTGACTATATTATGGCCATGAAAAAATCAAAAGTGGGTGTTTTTAAACATGATCAAATACCAACCAATACATTAACTCAATGACTATAGTTGATGACTATGATTTATGCAATGATTATTGGGTTAGATATATTATGACCCCAAAGTGATCCATATATGCTTTTCCATAACCACCTTACCTTATACTTTCCAAATCATCTTTAATTTTCCTGCAAGGTGGCCAATGTAATAATGGTACAAGGTGTGCAAACATCATAGGTGGTCCACACAATGGGAGAGTTTAAGAATGATGAAATTATTTTTGCACAGGAGTATCCTTTCATGTGACCATAGGGAGACAAAAAAAATGTCAGCATCATAGCTAAAGGTTGTCCTCATCAAGATGAATGCATGGGTGAATTATTCTTGCAAGCAATCAAGTTATAAATAATGAAAGTATTTACTCACACGAAAAGATTTATTCTTCCATGTGCATCCAAGGGGAAGGTTTAAAGTGCCAACTTTACAACTACAACTAGATCAAATTGTAGATGTCACATCAATCATTTGATGACAAGTTACATGTATTGGAGAAGAATTACGTATCAAGAAAAGATTTATTATTAGCTAATTTATTTATCCCATTTATTTTTTCAAATAGAACAGACAACTGTAATTTGACTAAGTTGTATTTTTGTAATCAAGGCTATTAATGCCTCATTGTATTAGCATGCTTATTTTTATTCCTTTATTTATTCAGGATAAAGGATAAAAATAGGATGCATGGGCGAGTACAATTTTTAGTCTATTTTTAGGAAGGGGTGGGATGAATAATTTTGATATATATTGTGTGCATTAGCAAAACATGAGGAGGGAATTTTGGATAGAAGAGTGCTTTGAACATTTTATGCTAGCTTTTTCCCTTTGAATGAGAATTGATTTATTCCTTTCCAATTATTTACAGCTTTGTGTATACTTTATTATTTCTTGTGAATGTCAAAATTCCCTGATTGATCATCTTACCTTGCTGCAAATTTAGTAATTTTTGCATAATATTAGTGTGCATGTTTATCTTAACAGTATTGTTGTGAATTATTCCCTCAATACATAAAGTGTTTTGCCTTAATATTCTGCTGAAAACTATTGGTTTGTGCACCCAAAATCCATTCTCAAATATTTTTGCATTTACTCAGCAAAGCCCTCAACAAAGTTTGGTGTATCACCCCAGTTTTCAATTCATTTACAGTCATCTTTTACCCTCAAAACCCCAAAAATTAGTTTAGGATACATCAAGAAGGAACCAAAATTGATATTGAGACTTACCTCAACAATAGGTATACCCACAGACTTGAGGTGTTTCCATCAGATCTACAAAAGAGAGAGATCTAGAGAAAGTTTATAACCCTCGCAGTCATTTCTCTATAGGGTGTACTTTTAAGAGATAATAGTTACTCCATGAGAGAAATGTTTTATATAGATGGTTGTCTTGGACATGTAAATTATTTATGCAAGGTTGGATTTACAAAATGTAGTGTTTGGATTCTTTTAGTTATGTGGTTGTTGTGGAGTGATCACCAACTAGTTGTATGTAGAGCTCATTTGGGTTGTTTTACCCAAGATTGTTTTTCCTTATGAATATTCCAGCTTTGAATTTTACTTGGTGGCTTACATTGGTGATTGATAGAGACATGGATATATGGTTGGAGAAATATTTTGATTTTATAGGTATGGCTATGGTTGCATATTGAAGTTCAATATTTTATTTTGAGTTGGAACTCTTACAGGTGTGTTATTCATAAAGTGGCTTGGTTGCACGAGAGGCTTAGTGTTACGATTCAAAGGGGAGCTTAATGAAAGGATATTTTGTGCATCATGGATTAGTTGTAGCTTCGTGCGGGTATATGGTAAGTCATGGTTTGTTATCCTCTTTTTTAGAAGATGGTTTATTCTTCCCGATTTTGAGAGAATTCTTGAAGTAAAGAATAGTTGATCTTCATGGTATGTGTTATGTCGAAAAGTAGCACACACTGGGATTGCACATTAAAAACCCTACTTTTACACTAACATGGTATTTTATCAAGGTATGGGAACTTTCTGATTGAGAAAAACTCCAGAGAAGGCTGGTCCCGACTTATTCTAATGGTGATCTACTCCTAAACTAGCAATTCCAAGGGACCAGAGGAAGATAAATACATAAATGTAAATCCTAAACTAAGGGATGTGATAACACCAAAACAAGACTAGAGAGATTCCTAGTGAGTGAAAGTGGAGGGAAATGGTGAAGGAAAGGGTAGATAAAATGATCTACTCCTAAACAAATTCAAACCTCCAATCTCATGGAGCAAAAAAAATTTAAGCCATGCAAAGGAACACAATATGTAAAATATACCTACGAAATATAATAGAAAGAAAGAAATGCAATATAAATTAAGATAGGGAAATAAGAGCAAAAAAATAAAATTTATTGCTTAAAATGATGCACAATCCATTACAATATAGGCACAAGGCAAGAATCCTTCACAAAATGCATAAATTTGAGGCCTGCAACTCACAAAAGTGTTGGAACAATTTTGGCAAAGTTCCTTTACAATTTTGAAATCCCCCTTTCAAATGAGGGAATTTACATATATATAGAGAAAGGAACTACCAACCAACATCCTTCATTAAATTCTTGTACGTAGGTATGGGCAGCCATGATGGTTCACTTTTCAATGGTACTTTTCTTGCACGGAGAACAGGGGTGCCATACCTCATTAAACTAGTTGTTGAGCTACCTTGTATGGTATCATTAATGTCTAGCCATATCTGAAACTCTTTGTTATCTCCCGATAGAAACCACTAGCTGACACATGACAAGAAGGGAAGATTCGTCATTGACAAGGGAAATAATTTTTGTGTGACAAGAATAAATGATGTCTTGTGACAGCGAGGGAGGTTGATGCATGACAAAAAAGGATATTGATGCATAACAGAGGTGAAATTGGCATGTGAAGAGAGGGCATATGCAATGTGGAAGGTAAAATGATGCGGATCAAGGAGAATGGTTGATGCATGACAGAAGCAAGTGATGTTGCATGCATGACAAGAGAATGGTTGACACTTGTCAACAAGGAGTGGTTGTTGCACAATAGTAGGAAATGGTTGATGCACATCAATAAGGATTGGTTGTCACGTGACAAGAAGAAGTAGTGTCACATGATAAGAGAAAACATTGTTGCATGATAGGAAGAAGGCATTGTCACATGATAAGAAGAGGGAATTTTTCATGTTATAGGAATAGGGCATTGTCACATGACATGAAGAGGGCATTGTCATATGTCAAGGAGATGATAATTAGTACATTTTTTCATCTTGAACATTAATGTAAATCATCCTCCAAACCTTCACCGTGGCAAGTAACCTCGCCACGAGATACCCTATAAACTTATCGTATTAACTATCAATTCCTAGACATATAGGTTGATCCATTTTGCAATTGGTCGCAAAAATGGATAATAGTATGTACATGATGGTACAGTACAAGTAAAAGTTCAACGGTTTATCTCCAAGTGGGAGATTGTTGAGTTATGGAGATAAATTGAGTCACAAATAACATGTTTTACAACTTGCAAGTTTATAGAGAAATCAATCATTGGGTAATCGACATAAATTACCTAGGACGAACCAACATCGGTTAAGGAATCAACACCAATTAGTAAAAATGGAACTGAAATCACCAAGGAACTGGAATCGGTCACTGTGCATGAATGTTTTTATTTAAGTCACAAGATTAAATCCAACCTTTGATTAAAAGGTGATCTAAAGGTTATAAATGTGTAGCTACGATGCTTTAAGTTTGTATATGCTTATATAAGAATGAAAACTATGCTTAAAAGAGGTAATTGAGTAATATTTGGTTAAGAGGATGAAGAAGAAAATAAAGAAGAAAATGTTACATGAAGACAATGCTTCATGGAGAGAAGATAGACAGAAGGAAATAACATGTACATCTAAATGGTGAGAAGAGGGTAATGTCTTCTACTGTATTTCATTTGTATTGTCTTGTCTCATTATAATGGATTGCATAGTATGCAAAGCAAATATAGATTCTTCTTTTAGATCCACATGTTGTTGTGAGATATTGTATTGTTAGATCCACGGGTTGTTGTGAGATCTTGTATTGTAGATCCATGAGATCATGTTGTATTGTTTATCTATAGGAATCTAGTATTGTAACTCGGATAGTATCCAGATATTGTAGAT
Organism: Taxus wallichiana var. yunnanensis; assembly: GCA_018340775.1. NCBI lineage: Eukaryota > Viridiplantae > Streptophyta > Pinopsida > Cupressales > Taxaceae > Taxus > Taxus wallichiana. Next base: position 897,533,855 of record CM031240.1, on the reverse strand, counting down.
GAGGTTGTTCTTCATGTTTTCACAGGTTGATGTAGTGATGGAGGAGAGACTTACTTCTTGGTGCAAAGTCATGGTTGCACATTAGTAGATCCATTTGAGATGTCATGTTTCCAGATTACCTAAGCAACATTTTTGTGGCCCTTATAACCTCTTTATTTTGCATTACATCAGAAAAATGGCCTCATACAGATACAAGTTTTGAAATATTGCAATTAAAATCAATTTTAAATAAACTTTTTTTTTTTTCTTTCTATATTGTCTGAAATTTGTCATTAAAAGGCCTAGTTAAACATTTTGTTTCACAAAATCTACAATTCATTGTGCATAGGTCATCAAAATTTTCCATCACAAAAATATACAATTCATAATCTATTTAGGCTGATCATAAATAAGGGATTCTACATTATTATTTTGCATTTTGTGTACAAATGCATAAATATTTACATTATTTTATTTCAACTTTCTTATTTAGTTGAATTAAATATTTAGTTAATTTAAATGTTTTCTTTACATGCCACCAATATTTTTCTTTGTAGAAACATGGACAAGATACATGGACATGACCCTTGTAATTAATATGTCAATGGAGGTGATGGACATACAAAATATTAAATGTAGTTTAGCTAGCATTGAATATGAAAAAATGAGCATAATTAAAATATTTGAAATTTTGATGGGGTTTCCAATATATTGGTGCTATCACTACCGTCGAAGGTTAGAAGCCTGAGCACGTTTATATGACAGAGACATTTTTTGTACTATCAATGGCGTGAAAATTAATTTTTAACCTTTTGTTTTTTTTATTTCTTTTAGCCTCCGATTAGGAAATTACTAAATATTTCAAACTCATTCTAATTGAGAAAACCTTTGTATCTTTCAGACTCAAATTTATATTGTAATGGAAGGTTTTTTTATTTCTCAAAAGTGCACCCTACTTAGAGATGATTGCATGTGTTCTAAGATTTCTCTGGATCTCTCACTTTTGTAGATACAAAGGAAACAACTCACATCCATGAGCATACCTATTGTTGAGTTGATTCTCTGGTATCAAGGTTGGTTCCTTTTGATGTATTCTAAACTAATTTTTAGGGGTTTTGAGGGTAAAGGATGACTGTAAATGAATTGAAAATAGGGTGATACACCAAACTTGTTGAGGGATTTGACTGAGTACATGCACAATCAATTTGAGAATGAATTTTGGATGCACAAAATAATAGTTTTTAGTGGAATATTAAGGCAAAACACTTTGTGTATTGAGGGAATGAATCACAACAATATAGTAAGATAAACATGCACACTAATATTATGTAAAAATTACTAAATTTGTAGAAAGGTAAGATGATTAATTAGGGAATTTGACATTCACAAGAATTAAGGAGATATATACACCATTGAAAATAATAGGAAAGGAAGAAATCAGTTCTCATTCAAGGGGCAAAACCGGATATAGCAAGATTATTCACCCATCCTATCTTAAAAATAGGCTAAAATTTGTACTTTCCCATGCATGCTAATTTTACCCCTTCATTATGAATAAATAAAGGAATAAAAATAGACATGCTAATATAATGAGGCATTAATAGCCTTGGTTACAAAAATAAAATTCAGTCCAAGTGCAACAGACTGATCTATTTTTAATAAAGTAGAATGAATAATTTTTCTAATCATAGCCATTGCTTCATCGTGGTAATTCTTCTCGCAGCAGGTGCATGTAAAGTATTTGATGTGACACTTACAACTTGATCCAATTGCAGTGATAAATTTAGCACTCTTTAATTCTACCCCTTGGATGGACATGAGAAAACTAACCTCCCAGTATTCGAAAAATAAATTCTTTTATTTGTAATACTTTGCAAAATATTCACCCATGCATTCCATATAATTTGGGGACCACCTTTGATGTGCACATGTTCAAATTTTGTCTTTCCTTTCTTTGTCTTCTTCTGATTACCACTTTTGTGAAAAATAAGGTAAGGCTCCATTATTTGATCTCTGATGTTGACCCTATGAATGCATTATCCCTTTTGTCTCTAGCTCATCATGGCACATATATTATGATTTACAAATCATTTTTGCATTGGAAATAATTGGCACCTTTTGAATTTAGTCTTTGGGCATACATTATAGTTTTGACTAATAATGGTGATTAATAGACTCCTTTTTCAATTATTTGCCACCTTTACACCATAGTTGAGCCCTCCTTGACCATGTTCTTTTGATTTTCCTAGGCATAGACATAAGGCTAAAACCTTTATCAAAGTTAAATGAAATGATTTAATAAATCATGGGGCTATACCCCCTCATGACGATGACTCGACCCTTCTATTTTGTTGGTGGCGTAGACAATTTATTTAACCATGGTTAACTTTGATTGTAACCATGATTTTGCATTGATAAAGCAAATTGATCGCTAGTCGTCGATATTTGTACTATTTGTATCTTTTATTGTCGATTCAACTCGGGTGAGTTATGAATTTAATAATGGTGGTATCTTTTTTTCGCCGTTGATCTTGAGGTATTTTGATGATCTTTGTCATCGATTATTGTACCCTTAATCCTAATGGAGCTGACAATGATTGTAGTTAGGTTTGGATTTTGTGTTGAAAATGGAGATTGAATCTTGATCATTGATCTTTGTACCTTTGTGATCTTCACCATTCATGCTTGAAATCTATTTTGACTAGCTGGTTCGATTAGGTTATTGTTGAAAATTGTTGCACTCATGTAAAAATGGGAAACTCAAAACTTTGTTATGATGGATGGCATTGGTAAAGTGACCTTAAGATATGGGAGATTATTTCAGTTCAATATTTATTTTGTTGGATTAATTAAGGATTACATGCTAATTTGCACTTATGTGTGCTGTTACAAAACATAACAGATCACATAGTCTACAATTTCATGATTGTATTCAAAAAGAACACAAATCCCTGGAGGACAACTGATAAATCTTGATGAAGACTGAAAATACAGAATAGGTGAAGTGGTAAGTTTTCAAACAATAATCATAGTTACATATTGCAAGTAATAAAAATAATTGCTAAAGTTATAGGTATTTTAAAGTTCTTTCCTTCATGATTAAATACATTCAATTATGTTATTGAGTTGTTTAATTCATTATACAATCCATATACAAAGTTAAAATGTAGAAATAAATACACAACTCAGTTTAAATTCAATGTTTTATTCATAAGGAATTTCAAATGTTCCCACACAAGCCATGGGATGTAACTCAAAAGTAAATTACAACTACTAAAGTAAGAGGTACATATGCATGAAAAAGAAAGTAAAGGAGTATGAAATAACCCATCATTGCCTTGGGTTTATTTTGTTTCAGTTGATGCATTTCTAGCTCCATATTTTCTCCATCTTCATCCTCGCTTCTTAGCAAATGGCATTGTACCTGAAAACAAGAAAAGGAAAGATTGTCAATCACGAGCTCAGGGTTGATCCATATTCCTATACTATCAAATTTCATGCAAGTGGATCTCCTAGCATCAGAGGTATAAGTTACACAAAGATCAAAGGCATAACTGATAAAATCACTATTCTGTAACAACATACATGACTCATTCACTCAGAAAGTAGGAGAGAGAAAAACTATGGAATAAAAGAGAGGCCAAAAAGCCTAATGTTTTCTAACTAGTTTATCTAAATGTGTAGGTATGAGTAAGAAGAAATAAGTGTTGCATTCAGAACTTGAATAAGAAAAGTACATTTATCTCAGTTCAAACTAAAGGCTGAAGTATACAAAGATATGCTTGTACTAATTGATAAAAGAAATGCAAGTTTAGTGCTGTAATTTCTAACAACTGGAATAAGAGAAATTACAGCTAAAAAAAATGAGAAAAGGAATATGATAACTTTTTGATAGGGATTCGCCATGTAAAATGGGCATTTTACATCTTTCCATCATGTTATTATTGACAATTTTTGTAATCAGGCAAAAATGGGAAACTCAAAACTTTGTTACAATGGATAGCATTAGTGAAGTATACCTAAGCTAGGGGAGGTTCTTTTAGACAATATTTTTATTGTTGAATTAATTAATGATTACATGAAATCTGCAGCTATGTGTGCTGTTGCAAAACATAACAGATCACATAGTCTACAATTTCATGCTATCTTCAAAAAAAGAACACAAATCCCTAAAGGACAATTGTGTTGCCTTGATGAAGACACCAAATTGTAGAATAGATGAAGTGTTAGGTTTTGGAGCAGCAATCATGACTACAGATTATAGAAATCAAAGTTCATTACTAGATGTTACAGGTATTCTTTAATGTTCTTTCCTTCATGATTAATACATTCAATTATATTATTGGGTTGTTTAGTTCATCATACAATCCATATCAGAAAGTAGAAATGCAGAAATAAATACACAACTCAATTTCACAATTCAATGTTTTATTCATAAGGAATTTCAAATGTTCCCACACAAGCCATGGGATGTAATTGGAAAGTAAAGTAAAACTACTAAAATAAGAGGTACACATGCATGAAAGAGAAAATAAAGGAGTATGAGATAACCCATCATTGCCTTGGAGGTTTCTCCTTCAGTTGATGCATCTTCATCTTCAGCTTTGTTCCCTCTCCATCTTCACTTTCGAAAGCATTGTACTTGAAAAGAAGAAAAGATGAAAATCATCAGTTATGAGCTCAGGTTTAATCCATATTCATATAATATCCTAATTCGTGCACATAGATCTCCTAATAACTGGAGATATAGATTACTTGAAGATCAAATAGTATACATGATTTACTCACTCAGAAAGAAGGAAAGAGAAGAAAAGAAAAACATGGACATAAGAGAGGAAAAAAGCCTAAATATTTTCTAACTATTTTCTCAAGTGTGTAGGAACAGGTTGTGGTCAAGAAGAAATAAATCATATCTTATAGTCCTCTCTATAGATAAAGATTACAGAGTTCAATAACTTCTATCCTATGGTACATGAAGCAGATAAGTGACAAGTACATATTGGTATGAAGGAAGAATGCAACACAAAGTTCAATAGCTATTCTAGAAATAGAAGAAGTTACATTATAGAATAGAGGAGAGACTTGTAGATAAAATTACATGTTTCGATTATAACTAAATAAGAATTTAAAGGATGAAGTTAACTAGAGAGAGAAGATTACACTAGAAACAGAATGAGAAAGAAGTATGAGAAAATTTTGACAGGGCTTCGCCATGTAAAATGGACATTTACATCTTTCCATCATGTTGTTTTTAACTAATACATTCTTTAAAAGTTAGTATGTAAATCAAATAAGTGATACAAAAAGCAAAAAAGCATGCCATGATCAAGATAATAGTTATTATGTTTCAGTTTCCAACAACAAATCAACTTCAATAGAAAAGTGATACATTCTATTTTCTAAATCAAAAAGTACATCTATTACAGCTGAAATAGAAATTAAAGAAGGAAATCTGGGAAAATTTTGGTAGGGCTTCGCCATGAAAAATGGATATTTTAAATTTTCCAGCATACATACTAAAGTCTGTAATGAAGATTAAATGTAGTATTTTAAGAAAATAAATGGACTACACTTTCAGTCATCAAATTGAAGAACTTTGGAGCTTTCATTCTAGCTTAATAGCTGAATAAAATGAAGTTTCAAGATAATACTACAAATTTCAGCTATTCTAAGTTACAGTTTTCAGAATGAAGCAAATATGAGAGCACAGAAATACTACAATATCAATGAAGTACATCCATTCAAGCAAAGTAGTACTCATCTATAACATGGCGGGCCAAATAGTGAATAATCAAGGAAGTCAAGCTCATAATTTTACAAAGTATAGTCATCCCTAAGTATTGATTTCAAGAATAAATCATCAATTATACATACTGCTATAGTACAACTTCAAAGCTAGTTTCATAAGTGCAATATTTTATAGGTACAAAGATCTCATGAAATCAAGAATAGTCAAAGTATTAATATTGTAACTTCCAGAATCAAATGAACAAGCCTATATGTCTATCAAGAAGATGTCAAATCTCAAAATATCTAAGTTACAGTAATCAAAGAGGATAGAAGATGAAATCAATGACATCATAGATGTTATGAAAAAATATCCACATAGTACAGAGTCTTCAATTACAAGGATAACAGAGCATAATACAAGAACTTCAAGATATTTCTAGTTCAGAGCTTTAGATGCTCAAGGTCAACTAAGTGAATAAGCAACCAAACTACATGCTCCAAAGTTAGAGCTCAAAAATAACCTACTAATGGGGACCACATTGAAGTAAATCTCAAGAGCTCATCTTAAACAAAGTATAAGGAGCAAACACAAAGAAACAACTCTCAGTCAAGAGCAGAGTAGTACAACCAAGTACTGAGGCAATCTCAAAATAGAAATTTCATATTAATACAATGTGGAGAGCTATAAAAGATCAAAATATGCAGATATCAGAACAACCTCCAAGGAATGTATCAAGGAAACATGAAGGGAGCACCTGTTTCAGCAATTGAAAGTGCACTACTAAAAACTCATGCATTATGGTAAAGATGCTACAAAAGTTCAAAACAAAATCTTCACATGTACAGATTTTCAGGGACAACCAAGTACTAAGGCATCATCAAGTGAAAGCCCGAATTTCAGAAGCATAGGTCCACATATATACAACTAGGTGTATCTTATCTGAGTATATTTTTAGATTACAAATTCAGATAGAAAACCTTGAATCAAAATTACATGCACATCCAGCTAAAGAGAGCTTCAAATTTTTCCTTCAAAGTCAACATTCCCATTGAAAATCAGTTTCAAGTTGTAGATCCGAGAGAGAAAATTACAGTTTCTGGTTTTAATCACAAAACCCATTAATGGATAGAAAAATCAGTTAAGAAACAAGGACTTACTGATTTAATAAAAAATGAGTAAATCCTCAAATGATCATTCAATTCAGAGCCGAAATGAGAACCCATAACGAGTTTCAATTTAGAAATCAATTTTGTCCCATAAATCACATTAAAATGCAAAGGAAAAATGAGTATCAATGTTTCAAACTTGAAATGACAAAGATAAAGTAATAGTGGTGCTTAGGAGATCGAATCTTACCATTCATTGACAAGCAGCATGATAGTTACAAAGTCTTGACCTTAAAGGCCTTTGACATATTACATACAAATCAAATCATTTAAGTCCAACCAAGGGTTTATAAAACCAAATCCCGAGCTCAATTGCCAACAATAGTGTCTACTAAGAAAGCCTCGCATAGCTCCATAGGAAGCCAAAAACTATAAAGCCAAGCTCAAATCTTACTCAGAAAAATGAATTGAACTCAGCAGAAAACACTAATGGTGGACACAAGATAACACCAGAAGAGATCTCAAAAACAAAGAAAAACCTTACAAAGCTCGGGATGATCAATATATAGTCAGGAGATCATAGAAACACAAATCCATGAACACATTTCTTAAAATAAATGATGATACAAATTCCATATAGCAATACGTGATCATTTCTGCAGAAGGACCGAGCTCACAGACTTCAACAATGATGGCTAAGAAAGAAGACAAAGACCTCTTCTGCATTAAAATCTGAACTCGAAGTAATGCAACTAGTAAAATTGACCAAAATCTTGCAAGAAAATCCAACCTAGAACTCAAAATAATCAATAATGGTGGCCATTAAAACCTTGCAGAGAGTCCAAGAGCCGAGCTCGACAAGAAACAATCACAGAAAATACAGATGCAACCGAGTTGAGAGAATCGATCTACTAAAGAAGTCGAGCTTCATAGAATGAAAATGGCAGAGAGATCAAATAATTTCACTCACAAAGCTTCACAGACTCATAGAGGCCAAGTTTTTAAGAGTCCCAGAACTCAAAGATCAAAGCAATGGTGATCTAAAACAAATTTTCCAGGGCTTCACCACTCGGAGAGAGAGAAAAAGAATGACCAAATGATGGAGCTCGGGTACTTTTCAACTCACCCGCTAACCTCGGTATAATCTAACTCAACCAGGAGTTAGGGATCGACGATCAGAGATCAAGCCATGCCAAGATCGAGGGCTGGGGATGGATACAATATTCAATGCAAACCACCATGATCAAATGCCAACAACCACATTAAAAGCCAAGTGAAACCCTAAACGAAGATCAAGATCGACGGTTCACAAGAATCTAAGTGCCAGAATCAATAGTCATAGCCAATCATAGTGGCCAATATATTTAAGGCAAAGTGCCAGCATAAAATGAAAAGGTGTGAGTTATTGTGGAGAAGGGGCCAGCCCCACGTTTAAAAGATTTTTTTATCATTGCATAGAATTTTAAAAGTCTAACCCATATATTGTGTCCTCAAGATCAAAGAGATCCAATCACTATACATGCCAACAATAATCACCAAAAAGGTAAAGTTAAACCTTATCCTCTTCAAAATGCAAAAGCCGACAAGTAATTGCATGGTCGTGTGTTAATCAAAGGTGGCCAAGTATGGCATGGTGGCCTTTTACAAAGTGCCCACATATATATGTTTAAAACCATGGCAATGTCCCAAGTCTACAAGAAGACCAAACTCAACAAAGACATGTGCACCTATCTAGAGTGGTCCCCACATGGAGTTAGCACAGAACAAAAGTATTGTATTTTGCAAATGATATATTTAAAAGATAGCAAAAAGAAATCATGTTACCACACTAGGGGACAAAGGGAATGTCAATATCAGAACCTGATCTTAAAGGTGGTCCCCATCAAGATGTATACTTGAGTGAGTTATTTTTACAAAATATTGTAAATAATGGATTATCTTTACTCACACACAGAGATCAACTTTTGCATGTGCATCCAAGGGGACAAGTGGATCAAAATTTCAGATGTCACATCAACAGCAAGAAGAAAAATTTGCATGCACCTAGAAGGAGACTTTCTCATCAAGAAAGGTTTATTTTAAGCATTATTCACCCATGCTTTTCTTAAAAATGAGATAATCAACTATAGTTTGATTATGATGTAATCAAAGGCTATTAATGCCTCTTTTTATTAGTTTTCTTTATTTTATTCCTTTATTCATTAAAAGATAAAGGATAAAAATAGGATGCATGGGTGAGTACAACCCTAGCCTATTTTTAGGAAGGGTGGGTGAATCAATTTTGCTATATATTGTGTGCCTTGGCAAAGCACAAAAGAGGACTTTTTAGATACTAGTTTTTCCCTTGGAATGTGAAGTATTTTCTACCTTTCCAATTATTTGTAGTCTTGTGTATGTTTCCATTAATCTTGTGAATGTTGAATTCCCTGATTAATCATCTTACCTTGTTGCAAGTTCAGTATTTCTGCATGATATTAATGTGTATGTGTAACTTAGTAGTATTGTTGTGATTTTATCCCTCAATACATCAAATTGTTTACCCTTAATTATCTTCATAAAACTATTGGCCTGTGTATCATAAATTCATTCCATATCAATTATGCATGTACTCAGTCAAAGACCTCATATAATTTTGGTGTATCACCTCAGTTTTAATTTCATTTTACAGTCATCTTTTACCCTTAAACCCTAGAAAATCAGTTTAGGATACATCAATAAGGAACCGGCCTTGATACTGGAGACTCACCTCAAAATAGGTATACCCACAGACCTGAGGTGTTTCCATTGTATCTACGAAAGAGAGAGATAAAATTTGCAAGCTTAGAACACCTACAACCATCTCTCTATAGGGTGCACTTTCGAGAGATAACATTTATTTCACAACTAGTACATTTTTGAAAGCTATGAGAAAAGATAAACTATTGTACTGATCAAATAGTTAGTTGAATAAGGATAAGTACTACAAGTGATTATGAAGGAACAACATATCAATATTTTAGAAATACAAGGATGGATTCAAATCTTGATAATGAATTTAAAAATGGAAACCAAAACTTCAAATGAGCATGAGACAGAGTAGAAATGATGACGATGTTCAGAGTAAGAGTAAAATCAGAAAATTCTTGTACTAGTAACTAGTGGAATCCCAGATTCAATGGTTTTCCAGATAAAATCAAACCCAATAGAAGAGGTTCTAATCAAACAGAGAGCTCACAAAAAGAGAAATGGTGTTAGATCCAAATGCAGGGAAAACTGAAACAATGCACAACAGTAAATCTCGAGAGAAGATAAAAAATGGAAAGGTATAGTAAGTAAAGTTTTTTAATATAGCTATACAAAACACAAGTACTTAGACAAGCTATAGCTTCATAAATATAAGCTTGAACAAGTATCAAACCCTCGAATTGAGCTTATCGAAGAATAGAATCAACCCAACAAAGCTCGAATGGAGAATAGAAAAGACCGAGTTTGAATCGAAATAAAAGAAAATACAAGGGGATTTCAATATTACCCATATAAAACAGATCTAAGATTACGAACAGAGCTCAAGAATACAAGTACAGATTAATAAAATGGCTCAATTTACAAGGCCATTCAAAGACAATCATATTTTACAGGAAGGAAGAGCATAAAACTTACTTGTTTTAGCTGAATACACCAAAAACCTTGGAGATTCGATGAAGGAGAAAGGAAATATCAGATACCCATAAATGACTTTACTCTAAAAATGCTCTCAGAAAGTTCACAGCACAAGAATCACTCAACAATCACAGAAGTTCAAAACATTCTTTAGAATATTGTCAAGTAGAAGGAGAAATGAAGAAATGATGACAAAATATAGATATATTCTCAAAAATGACACAATAACAATGGTTTTGAAGTTCAAAATGAACCATCTCTCAAGATCATACTTTTTAAGAAAAGATTTCTTAGAATTATTTCTCAATGTAAATGACACAGTCATACCTTAAAAACCCTCGAAGTGATGTTTTTGCTAAAAGTTTGAAATTCTCGATTACATCAGCCACCACTAAAAATCTTGTACAAAACTCAGAAAGAAAGGAAATGGGAAAAATATGCAAGTATTCGAGCCCACAGAGCTTCATAGAACGGAGAAATGCATGACTAGTACCTCCGAACAACAAGAGATCATGCTCAAAAAAATGAAACAAAGAACTCAAAACATCGACAATGGCCGAATCCAAACACATGCATGCATGAGAGCTTCATAAGACCAATTTGTAGAGGAAATGAAACAAATAAATCAAGCTCCTAGCATCAACAATGGCTTCCTGGAGAAATTTCACCAGAGCTTTGCCACTCGCAATGAGAAAAAGAAATGACCAAATGAAAAAATCAGTGTTCTTTTTAAAAAACTAACTCCTACAGAGTTAGAGGTGAGTATAATCAGCGGCTCAAAAGTTTCCAAGTACAGATCGAATAGATCATAATAAAAACCATCATGCTAAACTAGGGTTGAAGTCATTAATGATCTAGTGGCTCATAGTACACAAGATCAACGTACATAGAGTAGTCATCAAGATCAATGCAAACCCATAAAGATCAATGGTGTGAGATCAATGAGTACATGAGATCGAGGGCTATAAACCATTCACCAAATTCAAAGCAAATGAAAAACATAACCACAGTCACTGACCATTTTAATTGCAAGTCTCGAAACCCTAACCAAGGGTACAGAGGATCGATGGTGTGACATCATCAAGGATAGAGATCAGTGGTCAGTAATCAATCATCAAATTCCACACAAACTCCTGAGTTACTTCAAACCAAACCAAGATAAAAATTATTAGCATGTGTTGAGAAAACAAAAACCCTATCTAACTCAAGGTTAGCATCATTATCACTAATAAACACAAAAGGGCGAGTCATAGTCATGAGGGGTTTGGGCCATTTTTATTCGCATTGACTTTGCAAAAAGGGGTTCCAAACTATAGTCCCAAATATAATGATTAAAAGCCGACCACAATAATTGGAAAAAAGGGTGAGCCTTACCTTATATTACCCATGATCAAAAGGTTGAATAAAATTGCAAAACCATAGTCTATGTACCAACAAGAAAAAGGTAAACCTTATGTTTCTTGCTATGGGTCCTTCATCAAAATGCAATCAGCTATGCCATGAAAGAACTATGTTAGCTGACCAAGTGAAAGAATGAAAAATTTATATCATCCAATGATTATTCAAAAGGAGGTCAAATCCAGAATGAAGAAAAAGTGTTCACATCATAGGTGGTCCCCACAATATGAGGCTTAGAAAGAAAACAATAGCATTATGTGCACAAGTGCAATTCTTCATGTGACCACAAGAAGACAAGCAGAGGTCAACATCGAGTATAAAGAATCTGTTATCTCTCGAAAGTGGACCATGTAGAGAGATGGATGCAGGTGTTTTAAGATTGTAAATTGTATCCATCTCTTTCATAGATACAATGGAAACACCTTAGGTCTATGGGTATACCTATTTTTAGGTGAGTCTCTGGTATCAAGGTTGGTTCCTTATTGATGTATCCTAAACTAATTTTCTGGGGTTTAAGGGTAAAATATGACTGTAAAATGAAATTAAAACTGAGGTGATACACCAAAATTGTATGAGGTCTTTGACTGAGTACATGCACAATTGATATGGAATGAATTTTTGATGCACAGCCAAAAATTTTCTGAAGATAATTAAGGGTAAACACTTTAATGTATTGAGGGATAGAATCACAAAAATACTACTAAGTTACACATACACATTAATATCATGTAGAAATACTAAACTTGTAACTCAACATTCACAAGTTTAATGGAAACATACACAAGAATGAAAATAATTGGAAAGGCAGAAAATACTTCACATTCGAAGGGCAAAATTGGTAGAAAATTGCTTCAGCACTCTTGTATCTAAAAACTCCTCATTTGTGCTTTCTTCAAGGCACACAATATATAGCAAAATTGATTCACCCACCCTTCCTAAAAATAAAATAAGGTTGTACTCACCCATGCATCCTATTTTTATCCTTTATTTAATAATAAATAAAGTAAACTAATACAAAGAGGCATTAATAGCCTTTGATTACATCACAGTCAAACTACAGTTGACTGTTCTATTTTTAAGAAAAGAATGGGTGAATAATTTGCTAATAATAAATTTTTCTTGATGAGAAAGTCTCCTTCCTTGTGCATGCAAATTTGTCTTCTTGTTGTTGATGTGACATCTGAAATTCTGATCCACTTGTCCCCTTAGATGCACATGCAAAAGCTATCTCCCTGTGAGTGAGTAAAGATAATCTATTATTTACAATATTTTACAAAAATCACCCAAGTATCCATCTTGGTGGGGACCACCTTTAAGGTCACGCTCTGATATTGAAATTCCCTTTGTCCTCTAGTGTGGTAACATGATTTATTTTGCCATTTTTTAAATATATCATTTACAAAATACAATACCTTTGTTCCGTGCTAACTCCATGTGGGGACCATTCCTAATAGGTGCACTTGTCTTTTTTGAGTTTGGTAAGAATTATTTTTACCTTGATTACATGGATGGTTCTCCTCTCCCACTTCCTTATAAGGCGTGACCTGAAATTGTTCAAGTCATAGGTGATTAGGGAGTCCTTTGTATATTCTGTACAGACGTTTTGTTTTTCTTTCCTTTTTGTTTTGGTGTGTTGTCCTCTGTATTGGTTTGCTTTTTGACTCCGTTGCCCAATGGATAAGGTACTGGTCTGCTTCCCCGAGTTTGTCTAAGTTCTTACCTTGTCTCATTCCTTGAATTTATGCCAAGTCATCCCCAGAAGGAGCCAGCTGTTGTCCACTCAAAATTCCCTGCTCTTAAGAAAGTGAAAATTCAAAATTTTGAGTTTAAGTGTCTTCTCTGTTGTACTGATAATGTTAAAAGTCGAGAAATTGAGAAAATCTACGTTTTTGGGTCATTTTGTGTGTTTTTCGGCTTGTCGGACATTTTTGTCCCGCGTGTCCCAAGTTCAATTGGGCCCTCTGTTCCCCGATCGGCCGGTTTCCCCGAAGTTTGTCTTTTTCGGGCCCGTCGAACTTTTTGTCCCACATGTCCCAAGTTCACCCGGACAAGTTGTTCCATTTTCGGCCGATTCGCCCGAACCGCGTACCTCACGCTTTCACATCCTAAATGTCCCAAGTTCACCTAGACCCGTTGTCACATTTTCGTCCCGATCCAAATTGAGTTGCGTGCCAGCGCACTTTTGTCCCAAAGGTCCAAAAAGCATTTGTGCGTCTTTTCCCCACTTCACCCGAATCACCCGAGCCGCGTGCTTCGCGCTTTCGCGTCCCACATGTCCCAAATGAACCAAGTGCCATTCGTGCTAATTTTTCCCACTCTACCTGAATATCTTGCTTATTCAAATTGGTAGGTATGTATTAAATGCGCATTAATTACCTTTCTCTCTCCTAAATGGCTATATAACGAGTGAACCCCCTATGCGTTTTTCACACTGCTTCCATGCTATCCTTTTCTCAAACCCTTGTAATCTAAATTCTGCACACGTATCCCTTCCCTCTGTAATTCCTTCCCGAGTCTAGCTTGCGGCTCTGCCCTCCGAATTACTGCCAACATGAAGATCAAATTTCAGGGACAGGAACAAATCTCACCACTAGAGTCTGCCATTCCCAATATCGGGGACAGTGAAGCTCGCCATCTTGACTTTGGCGATTTTTGGTCAAGGATGGCAGATGTAAACCCTACACCAATGGCATAGATGATTCATGACAGTGGTTTGGCTTTCGCTAGAGGTTTCCCAATCTTGGTGCAATGTGCTGATACAGTGCTTTCATGTGGAGCTCATTTCGACCCTGATTCGAGTGAATTGACCAACATACACGGGGAACTCATCACCAAACTGGACGCTGCCACCATTAGCACTGCACTGAGGATTCCAGAAATGGATAATGCCATAGTTGTTTCCCAGAATCAAGCACAGGCCCTATTTAATCAAGACAGCGACAACTACAAGGCGCGGGTGGCGAAGTCTTGGCTTAAAAACCCTAAGAAGGGAGCATCTCGTCTATCCAAGACTCTTTTCTGGGTAGATTTCAATGAAGAATTGTCGATTTTATAATCCTACTGGCTTGGGTTATGGGCTTACCCTCTACTAACGAGTTCCATTTCTGGATGTGCCCGCTCATCAACATGGTGTGCGAGGGAACTCAAAATATCAACTGGGCAGAAATCATCAGCATGAACTTAGCGGAGCATCTGTCCAATGTACAGCAAATGAAGAAATTCTACATGACTTCGTACCTGATGTATACTCTGGCGGCATCAAGGCAATGGTTTGGTTTTTCTTACATTGATGCCCACAAGGATGATCCTATATATGCCTACTGCCCGCAGTTCACCCTAGAGACCAGCAATCACAATTTCAGAAGGGTAAATGATGCTTTCACCATGTACGTGGTCAGGCTTCTCGAGGGTGACACTGCTAGAAGGTTTTCTGACGAAGCCATGAACCTGATATCGCACTATGGTGCCTATTTTATCCAATTCAGAAAATTCTCCTATATCAGGCTTGCTGGCTATGAGAGCACTCCTCTGAGGCTTCCCATGTTCTGCAGTGATAAGATGGCTTTGATAGAAGTATGCAGGCAATTGGAAAAATTGCACAGAACCTGTAGAGACAAGAAGATTACCGGTTTGCACTTCCCCATCTCTTTGGGAAACTACACTTGTAAAACAGCCCTGGATGCACAGAATATAGAAAGAGCCCTGGCTCCCATCACTGTCCATTTCTTCAAGCCAAGAACTTGCTTCGACTCGAAGAAGTTCATTGAGCAGAACATCAAGATAATCTATCATCATAGGGCAGATACAAAAGACTATTGGGCTGACTGTGCCGATGATTTTGAGGCTAGAAGGAGGCATTATGGCAGGTTCTCTCTACAATTGATCCAAGAACTCAGCTTGTACCAAGTTCCTGAAGGACTCCAGGATGACAACTCTGATCTATACTCATATGAGTATGACAATGTGGTTAAGCACACTCCCTTGGAGGACTTGGATTGGTTCAAGAAAGAGAAAGATGATCTGGCCGAGATCCTGGCTCCAGTCTTAGTCAGGACTAAGATCTGGTTTGATAAGAAAGTTTGAGAGCTTAGGAGGCACTCAGGAGAATCCTCCTCTAAGGATGTTTCAACACCAAGGAGGGAAGCATCGACTCCAATATCAGACACACCTGTGCAAACCCCTCCTGCCTCATCAACGCAAGGACCTGCAGCTTCTACTCCTTCATCCACCCAAGTATACCAGAAGAAATTCAAAGAGGTTAAGAAGGAGCATGTGGAAAAGATTCTCGGAGAAGCGGTAGAAATACCTTTGGATTCAGAGAACATTATTGTTCTCAGTGAAAGTGAAGAGAGTGAAGTGCCAGCCCCTCTAAGTGCTCCTGAAGCTCCAACGGATAAAGATAAGGAAGTCCAGAGCACTAAACTTCCAAGTGCTATTGATTCCTCTGTAGCAATTGTCTCAAGTGCCCCACTCGTGTCTCAACTTGAGACAACAGCTGTGCAAACCTTGAGCATCATGAGCTCTCTGTCTCTTGGTCCTCTTGCCCCTCCTGCTGCTTCCTCTTCCTCTTTTGCATGGGTGCAACCTTTTGTCGACAGTAGAAAGAGGAAATCTTCCTCTCGGAGCTCAGGGCCAAATTTTGATGTTGTGGCAGCCTTGTTAGGCACTACTCCTTCTCGTGCCAAAAAAGCCAGAATCACCTCCAGGATAGTGTCTGATGCTCAGGGTCAGCAATTCCTGGAGATTGCTAAGCCTACAGTAGATAAATCAGAGGACTTGTAGGCGTCTGACCTACAATTTTCAAGGATTCCTATGGGAGAGTCTACCCCTGAAGGTGAGATCCACAACCTCTAGGAAACGGTCACAAGAGTCATTGGGAGGGTAGAGAAAGGGCAACAAACTATTGAACAGTTGGAGGAACAAGCCCAGATTCTCACAGGTTTTATCAAATCTCTTTTGTCTAAGGACAAAGTTTTGGACCCTACCCCACTGACTACCCTTCCGCCACTTGTAATTTTGAGCCAAGATGAAGTACAGAGTATCAAAGACATGCACAAGTATTCCGTCTATGGCAGAGCTATGGAGGCCATGGTGGAAGATATGCTTGTTGCAGGATTGAACTTCATCGATGAAGCTTTCAAACTCCACGGAAAGGTGAACAACTTGCAACAGAAGCTCTCCTCCACTATCGGGATCATCGATAAAGAGCTCAAACTCGGAGCAGATAAGTAGACCTTCGTCTCATGGGACAGATGTGATGATGAACACATTTTATTGGCAAATAAGGTTTTTGATGATGTAAAGGATAATCATTAAATTCCTAGGCTTACGGCGTGGAGTGGAAGATCAATGTCTTGGGGAGGCTTTGGGAGAACTCAAGAACAGGTGGCGTAGGGTGAGGCTTTCAAGACACTTTGGTCAGATCTACTTTCATGATGACACTTTATGTTGTGCGCCCTTTACTCGTGCTAAGGTGCAAATTTCTTCATGTCGACACCTATTTTCGTGCACCCTTTACATGCGCCAATGTGAGATTTTCAACATGTCGACACCTTATGTCGTGCGCCCTTTACTTCGCGCTAAAGTGTGAGTTTATTCATATCGAAACCTTATGTCGTGTGCCCTTTACCTACGCCAACGCGTGAATTTATTGATGTTGACACATTATGTCATGTGCACTTTATCTGCACCCAGGCGAGAGTTTCTTCATGTCGACACATTATGTCATGCGCTCTTTACTCGTGCTAAGGCATGAATTTCTTCATGTCGACACTTTATGTTGTACGCCTTTACCTACCCCAAGGCACAAATTTCTTCATGTCGATACTTTATGTCCTGCGCCCATTACCTACGCTAAGGCACGAATGTCTTCATGTCAACACCTTATGTCGTGCACCCTTTAGCTACGCCAAGGCACAAATTTCTTCATGTCGACACCTTATATCGTGAGCACTTTACTGCGCTAAGGCACGAGTTTCTTCATGTCGACACCTTATGTCGTGCACCCTTTACCTGCGCTAAGGCATGAATTTATTCATGTCGACACCTTATGTCGTGTGCCCTTTACCTACACCAAGGTGTAAAATTCTTCATGTCGACAACTTATGTCGTGCGCCCTTTACCTGCGCCAAGCGCGAGTTTCTTCATGTCCACACCTTATTTCGTGCGCCCTTTACTTTACTTGCGCTAAGGCACAATTTCTTCATGTCGACACCTTATGTCGTGCACCCTTAACATGCACCAAGGCACAAATTTCTTCATGTCGACACCTTATGTCGTGGGTCCTTTACCTATGCCAAGAAGCGAATTTCTTCATAATGACACTTTATGTCGTGTGCCCTTTACCTGCTCCAAGGCACAAATTTCTTCATCTCGACACCTTATGTTGTGCGCCCTTTACCTACGCCAAGGCGCAAATTTTTTCATGTCGACACCTTATGTCGTGAGCCCTTTACATGCACCAACGCGTGAATTTCTTCATGTCGACACCTTATGTCATGCGCCCTTTACCTGTGCCAAGGAGTGAATTTCTTCTTGATGACACTTTATGTCGTGCACCCTTTACCTACGCCAAGGCACAAATTTCTTCATCTCGACACCTTATGTTGTGCGCCCTTTACCTACGCCAAGGCGCAAATTTTTTCATGTCGACACCTTATGTCGTGCGCCCTTTACCTGCACCAAGGCGTGAATTTCTTCATGTCGACACCTTATGTCATGCGCCCTTTACCTGTGCCAAGGAGTGAATTTCTTCTTGATGACACTTTATATCGTGCACCCTTTACCTACGCCAAGGCACAAATTTCTTCATGTCGACACCTTATGTTGTGCACCCTTTACCTGTTCAAAGATGTGAATTTCTTCATGTTGACACGTTATGTCGTGTGCCCTTTACCTGCGCCAAGGTGTGAATTTGTTCATGTCGACACCTTATGTCATGCGCTCTTTACTGTGTGCTAAGGTGTGACTTGGTTCATGTTGACACCTTATGTCGTGTGACCTTTACTTGTGCCAAGGTGCAAATTTCGTCATGTTGACACCTTATGTCATGCGCCCTTCACTTGTTCCATGGCACAAATTTCTTCATGTCGACACCTTATGTTGTGCTCCTTTACCTACGCCAAGGTGGGAATTTTTTCATTGCAACACCTTATGTCGTGCGCCCTTTCCTGCGCCAAGGTGTGAATTTCTTCATGTCGACACCTTATGGCGTGCACCCTTTACCTTTGCCAAGGCGCGAGTTTCTTCATGTCGACACCTTATTTCGTGCGCCCTTTACCTGCGCCAAGGCACGAATTTCTTCATGTTGACACCTTATGTCGTGTGTGCCGTTTTTCCATGCGCGAAGGCATGAATTTCTTCATGTCGACATCTTATGTTGTGCACCCTTTACCTACGCCAAGGCACCAATTTCTTCATGACAAAACTTTATGTCGTGCACCTTTACTGCGCTAAGGCGCAAATTTCTTAATGTCGACACCTTATGTTGTGCGACCTTTACTGCGCCGCAAGGCGTGAATTTCTCCATGTCGATACCTTATGTTGTGTGCAATTTACTGCGCGCTATTGGTGCGAGTTTCTTCATGTCGACACCTTATTTTTTTCACCTTTACCTTTGCTAAGGCACGAATTTCTTCATGTCGACACCTTATCTCATGCGCACTTTACCTGCTCCAAGGCAAAATTTCTTCATGTCAACACCTTATGTTGTGCATCGCTTTACCTAAGCCAATGCGAAAAATTTTCATGTTGACACCTTATGTCGTGTGTCATTTACTGCGCTGAGGTGCTAATTTCTTCATGTCGACACCTTATGTCATACGCCTTTACTCTGCGCGCAAAGGCGCAAATTTCTTCATGTCGACATCTTATGTCATGCGTCCCTTACCTACACCAAGGCACAAATTTCTTCATGATGACACTTTATGTCATGTGCCATTTACCTACGCCTAAGGCGCAAATTTCTTCATGTCGACACCTTATGTTGTGCGGATTTTACCCGTGCTAAGGCACGAATTTCTTCACGTCGACACCTTATGTCATGCGCCCTTACTGCGCCAAGGCACGAATTTTTTCATGTCGACACCTTATGTCGTCCACCCTTTACCCTGCACTACAGGTGCGAATTTTTTTTGTCGACACCTTATGTCGTGCGCCCTTTACTCCGAACCAAGGCGTGAGTTTCTTCATGTCGACACCTTATGTTGTGCGCCCTTTAACTACCCCAAGGCACAAATTTCTTCATGTCGATACCTTATGTTGTGCACCCTTACCTATGCTAAGGCACAAATTTCTTCATGTCAACACCTTATGTCGTGCACCCTTTACCTCCGCCAAGGCACAAATTTCTTCATGTCGACACCTTATATTGTGTGCACTTTACCTATGCCAAGGCGCGAGTTTCTTCATGTCGACACCTTATGTCGTGCATCCTTTACTGCGCTTAACGCACGAATTTATTCATGTCGACACCGTATGTCGTGCGCCTTTACTGCACTAAGGTACAAATTTCTTCATGTCGACACCTTATGTCGTGCGCCCTTTACTCGCGCTGCGAGAGTTTCTTCATGTCCACACCTTATGCCATCCACCCTTAACATGCGCTAAGGCGTGAATTTCTTCATGTCGACACCTTATGTCGTGGGTCCTTTACCTACACCAAGAACTGAATTTCTTCATAACGACACTTTATGTCGTGTGCCCTTTACCCGCTCCAAGGCACAAATTTCTTGATCTCGACACCTTATGTTGTGCGCCGTTTACTGCGCGCAAGGTGTAAATTTTTTCATGTTGACACCTTATGTCGTGCGCCTTTACTCCGCTCCATGGCGCGAATTTCTTCATGTCGACACCTTATCTCATGCGCCCTTTACTCGTGCTAGGAGTGAATTTCTTCTTGACGAAACTTTATGTCCTCAACCCTTTACTCGCGCTAAGGCACAAATTTCTTCATGTCGACACCTTATGTTGTGCACCCTTTACTCCGTGCCAAGACGTGAATTTATTCATGTCGACACCTTATGGCGTGTGCCCTTTACCTGCGCGAAGGTGTGAATTTCTTCATGTCGACACCTTATGTTGTGCGCCCTTTACTCGCGCTAAGGTGTGACTTGTTCATGTTGACACCTTATGTCGTGTGACCTTTACTTGCACCAAGGCGCAAATTTCTTCATGTTGACACCTTATGTCATGCGCCTTTACCTGCTCCATGGCACAAATTTCTTCATGTCGACACCTTATGTTGTGCTCCCTTTACCTGCGCCTAGGCTGGAATTTTTTCATGTCGCCACCTTATGTCGTGCGCCCTTTACTTGCGCCAAGGTGTGAATTTCCTCATGTCGACACCTTATGGTGTGTGCCCTTTACCTACACCAAGCGTGAGTTTCTTTATGTCTACACATTATGTCGTGCGCCCTTTACTTGTGCCAAGGCACGAATTTCTTCATGTTGACACCTTATGTCGTGCACCCTTAACATGTGCCAAAACGTGAATTTCTTCATGTCGACACCTTATGTCGTGGGTACTTTACTCGCAAAGAAGAACCGAATTTCTTCATAACGACACTTTATGTTTTGTGCCCTTTACCTGCTCCAAAGCACAAATTTCTTCATCTTGACACCTTATGTTGTGCGCCCTTTAGCTGCGCCAAGGGAAAAAAATTTTCAAGTTGACACCTTATGTCGTGTGGCCTTTACCTGTGCCAATGTGTGAATTTCTTCATGTCGACACCTTATCTCTTGCGCCCTTTACCCGTGCTAAGGAGTGAATTTCTTCTTGACAACACTTTATGTCATGCACCCTTTACCTGCACGAAGGCAAAAATTTCTTCATGTTGACACCTTATGTTGTGCGCTCTTTACTGTGCCAAGACATGAATTTCTTCATGTCGACACCTTATGGCGTGTGCCCTTTACTTGTGCCAAGGCATGAATTTCTTCATGTCGACACCTTATGTCGTCCGCCCTTTACTCGCATCAAGGTGTGACTTGGTTCATGTTGACACCTTATGTCGTGCGACCTTTACTTGCACCAAGGCGCAAATTTCTTCATGTTGACACCTTATGTCATGCGCCATTTACTTGTTCCATGGCACAATTTTTTCATGTCGACACCTTATGTTGTGCGCCTTTACTGTGCCAAGCCACGAATTTCTTCATGTCGACACCTTATGTCGTGGCGCTGTTTACTGCGCCAGGCGGAATTTCTTCATGTCGACATCTTATGTTGTGCACCCTTTACCTACGCCAAGGCACCAATTTCTTCATGACAACACTTTATGTCGTGCACTTTACTGCGCTAGCGCCAAGCACAAATTTCTTAATGTCGACACCTTATGTTGTGCGACCTTTACCTGCGTGCTGCAAGGCGTGTATTTCTCCATGTTGATACCTTATGTTGTGCGCAATTTACTGCGCTAAGGTGCGAGTTTCTTCATGTCGGCACCTTATGTCATGCGACCTTTACCTTTGCCAAGGCATGAATTTCTTCATGTCGACACCTTATCTTGTGTGCACTTTACCTGTTCCAAGGCACAAATTTCTTCATGTCAACACCTTATGTTGTGCGTCATTTACCTAAGCCAAGGTGCAAATTTTTTTATGTTGACACCTTATGTCATGTGCTCTTTACCTGCGCCAAGGTGCGAATTTCTTCATGTCGACACCTTATGTCGTGCGCCCTTTACCTGCGCCAAGGCGTGAGTTTCTTCATGTCAACACCTTATGTCATGTACCCTTTACCTGTGCCAAGGCGCGAATTTCTTCATGTCGACACCTTATGTCATGCACCCTTTACCTGCGCCAAGGCACAAATTTCTTCATGTCGACATCTTATGTCATGTGCCCTTTACCTACGCCAAGGCACAAATTTCTTCATGATGACACTTTATGTCATGCGCTCTTTACCTACGCCAAGGCACAAATTTCTTCATGTCGACACCTTATGTTGTGCGGCCTTTACCTGTGCCAAGGCACGAATTTCTTCATGTCGACACCTTATGTCGTGCGCCTTTAATCAAGCGCTTAAGGCACACATTTTTTCATGTCGACACATTATGTCTTCCACCCTTTACCTGCACAAAGGTGCAAATTTCTTCATGTCGACACCTTATGTCGTGCGCTCTTTACCTGCACCAAGGCACGAGTTTCTTCATGTCGACACCTTATGTCGTGCGCCCTTTACCTGCACCAAGGCGTGAATTTCTTCATGTCGACATCTTATCTCATGCACCCTTTACGTGCGGAAGGCACAAATTTCTTCATGACGACGGTTTATGTATGTCGTGCGCTTTACACTGCCTAACGCCAAATTTCTTCTTGTCGACACCTTATGTTGTGTGCCCTTTACCTTTGCCAAGGCACAAATTTCTTCATGTCGACACCTTATGTCATGTGCCCTTTACCTACACCAAGGCGAGATTTTCTCCATGTCGACACCTTATGTCGCGCGACCTTTACCTTCGCTAAGGCACGAATTTATTCATGTCAACAAACTTATGTCATGTGCCCTTTACCTATTCTAAGGAACAAATTTCTTCATGTGGGCACCTTATGTTGTGCGCTCTTTACTTGTGCCAAGGCAGGAATTTTTCATGTCGAGACCTTATGTCATGCACCATTTACCTACGCCAAGGTGTGAATTTCTTCATGTCGACACCTTATGTTGTGCACCCTTTACCTGCGTACTGCCAAGGAGTAAATTTCTTCATGACGACACTTTATGTTTTGCGCCCTTTACCTATGCCAAGGCACAAATTTCTTCATGTCGACACCTTATGGTGTTCGCCCTTTACCTGTGCCAAGGTGTGAATTTGTTCATATCGACACCTTATGTCATGCCCACTTTACCCGTTCCAAGTCACAAATTTGTTCATGTCGACACCTTATGTTGTGTGCCCTTTACCTGCATCAAGGTGTAAATTTTTTCACGTCGACACCTTATGTCTTGAGCCCTTTACCTGCAGCAAGGTGCAAATTTATTCATGTTGACACCTTATGTCGTGCGCCCTTTACCTATACCAAGGCGTGAATTTCTTCATGTCGACATGTTATGTCATGTGCCCTTTACCTACGCCATGACACGAATTTCTTCATGATGACACTTTATGTTGTACGCCCTTTACCTGCGCCAAGGCACAAATTTCTTCATGACGACACCTTATGTTGTGCGCCCTTTACCTGTGCCAAGGCACAAATTTCTTTATGTCGACACCTTATGTTGTGCACCCTTTACTTCCGCTAAGGGAAAGTTTCTTCATGTCGACACCTTATGTCATGTGCCCATTACTGCGCGCCAAGCGCGAATTTCTTGATGTCGACACCTTATGTCGTGTGCACATTACATGTGCCAAGGCACGAGTTTCTTCATGTTGACACATTATGTCGTGCACCCTTTCCCCTGCGCGAGGCACGAAGTTGTTCATGTCGACACCTTATGTCGTGCACCCATTATCTGCGCACCAAGGCACGAATTTCTCGCATGTCGACACCTTATGTCGTGCGCCCTTTACTCGCACCAGGCATGAATTTCTTCATGTCAACACTTTATGTCGTGCGCCCTTTATCTCGTGCCAAGGTGTGAATTTATCCATGTCGACACTTTATGTGGTGCACCCTATACCTATGCCAAGGCGTGAATATCTTCTTGTAGACACCTTATGTCGTGTGCCCTTTAACTACGCCAAGGCATGAATTTCTTCATGTCGACACATTATGTTGTGTGCCCTTTACATGCGCTAAGGCGTGAATTTCTTCATGTCGACATCTTATGTCATGCGCCCTTTACCTACGCCAAGGCGTGAGTTTCTTCATGACCACACTTTATAATGTGCGCCTTTACCTATGCCAAGGCTCTAATTTCTTCATGTCGACACTTTATGTCATGCGCTCTTTACTGCCGCACTAAGGCAAGATTTTCTCCATGTCGACACCTTATGTCGTGCGCCCTTTACTTGCACCAAGGGTGAGTTTCTTCATGTCAACACCTTATGTCGTGCACCCTTTACCAAAGGTGCGAGGCACGAATTTCTTCATGTTGACACCTTATGACGTGTGCACTTTACCTCGTGCGCTAACGCGTGAGTTTCTTCATGTCGACACCTTTTTCATGCACCCTTTACAATGACAAGGCACAAATTTATTCATGTCGACATCTTATGTCTTGCACCCTTTACTGTGCCCAAGGTGTGAATTTTTTCATGTCGACACTTTATGTCATGCGCCTTTTACTGCGGCGTGAGTTTCTTCATGTCCACACCTTATGTCATGCGCCCTTTACCTGCGCTAAGGCATGAATTTCTTCATGTCAACACCTTATGTCGTGTACCCTTTACCTATGCCAAGGCACGAATTTCTTCATGTCGACACCTTATGTCATGCACCCTTTACTTGCGCCAAGGCATGAATTTATTGATTTTGTCACCTTATGTCATGCGCCCTTTACTGCGCTAAGTGCGAATTTCTTCATGTCGACACCTTATGTATGTGCGCCGCTTTACTTGTGCCAAGGCACGAGTTTCTTAATGTCCACACGTTATGTCGTGCACCCTTTACCTGCGCCAAGGCATGAATTTCTTCATGTCAACACCTTATGTCATGCACCCTTTACCTGCGCCAAGGCACGAATTTCTTCATGTCGACACCTTATGTCGTGCACCCTTTACTGCGCTGAGGCATGAATTTCTTCATGTCGACGACACCTTATGTTGTGTGCCCTTTACTGCACTCTGTAGTGAATTTCTTCATGTTTACACCTTATGTCGTGCGACCTTTACTTGTGCTAAGTAGCAAATTTCTTCATGTCGACACCTTATATCGTGCGCACTTTACCTACGCCAGGGGCGAGTTTCTTCATGTCGACACCATATGTTGTGCACCCTTTACCCTGCTCTAAGACACAAATTTATTTAGGTCGACACCTTATGTCATGCGCCATTTACTGCACTGAAGGTGCAAATTTCTTCATGTCGACACCTTATGTCGTGTGCCCTTTACTGCGCCACGCGCGAGTTTCTTCATGTCCAGGACCTTATGTCATCCACCCTTAACATGAACTAAGGCGCGAATTTCTTCATGTCGACACCTTATGTCGTGGGTCCTTTACCTACACCAAGAACTGAATTTCTTCATAACGACACTTTATGTCGTGTGCCCTTTACCTACTCCAAGGCACAAATTTCTTGATCTCGACACCTTATGTTGTGCGTCGTTTACTGCGCCAAGGCACAAATTTTTTCATGTTGACACCTTATGTCGTGCGCCCTTTACCCGCTCCATGGCGCGAATTTCTTCATGTCGACACCTTATCTCGTGCGCCCTTTACTGTGCCAAGGAGTGAATTTCTTCTTGACAACACTTTATGTCCTGCACTTTACTGCGCTAAGGCACAAATTTCTTCAGTCGACACCTTATGTTGTGCACCCTTTACCTGTACCAAGACGTGAATTTCTTCATGTTGACACCTTATGGCTGTGCCCTTTACCTCGCGAAGGCGTGAATTTCTTCATGTCGACACCTTATGTAGTGCGCCTTTACTGCGCCAAGGTGTGACTTGGTTCATGTTGACACCTTCATTGTTGTGTGACCTTTACTTGGACCAAGGCGCAAATTTCTTCATGTTGACACCTTATGTCATGCGCCCTTTACCTATTCCATGGCACAAATTTCTTCATGTCGACACCTTATGTTGTGCTCCTTTACTGCGCCTAGGCGGGAATTTTTTTATGTCGACACCTTATGTCGTGCGCCCTTTACCTGCTCCAAGGTGTGAATTTCTTCATGTCGACACCTTATGGCGTGCGCCCTTTACCTGCACCAAGCACGAGTTTCTTTATTTGCACACCTTATGTCGTGCGCCCTTTACTTGTGCCAAGGCATGAATTTCTTCATGTTGACACCTTATGTCGTGCACCCTTAACATGTGCCAAGGTGTGAATTTCTTCATGTCGACACCTTATGTCATGGGTACTTTACTGCAAAGAAGAACCAAATTTCTTCATAACGACACTTTATGTCGTGTGCCCTTTACCTGCTCCAAGGCACAAATTTCCTCATCTCAACACCTTATGTTGTGTGCCCTTTACCTACGCCTGAGGACAAATTTTTCAAGTTGACACCTTATGTCGTGTGCCCTTTACTGCGCGCTAAGGTGCGACTTTCTTCATGTCGATAACTTATCTCGTGCGCCCTTTACTGTGCCAAGGAGTGAATTTCTTCTTGACGACACTTTATGTCGTGCACCCTTTACTGCTCCAAGGCACAAATTTATTTATGTCGACACCTTATGTTGTGCGCTTTTACCCGTGCCAAGACGTGAATTTCTTCATGTCGACACCTTATGGCGTGTGCCCTTTACTGCGTGAAGTCGTGAATTTCTTCATGTCGACACCTTATGTCGTGCGCGCCTTTACCTGCGTCAAGGTGTGACTTGGTTCATGTTGACACGTTATGTCATGCGACCTTTACTTGCACTGACGCATGCAAATTTCTTCATGTTGACACCTTATGTCATGCGCCTATATAATTGCTCCATGGCACAAATTTTTCATGTCGACACCTTATGTTGTGCTCCTTTACTGCGCGCTGGGGAATTTTTCATGTCGACACCTTATGTCGTGTGCCCTTTACCTATGCCAAGGTGTGAATTTCTTCATGTCGACACCTTATGGCATGCGCCCTTTACTGCGCCTTGGCGCGAGTTTCTTCATGTCGATACCTTATGTCGTGCGCCCTTTACTGCGCTTGGTATGAATTTCTTCATGTCGACACCTTATGTCGTGCGCCATTTACCTGCACCAAGGCGGGAATTTCTTCATGTCAACATCTTATGTTGTGCACCCTTTACTCGCGCTAGGCACCAATTTCTTCATGACAACATTTTATGTCGTGAACCCTTTACTAGCGCCACATGCAATTTCTTAATGTCGACACCTTATGTTGTGCGACCTTTACCTGTCTGCTAAGGCGTGTATTTCTCCATGTTGATACCTTATGTTGTGCATGCAATTTACTGCGCTAAGGTGCGAGTTTCTTCATGTTGACACCTTATGTCGTGTGACCTTTACCTTTTTCAAGGCATGAATTTCTTCATGTCGACACCTTATCTTGTGCGCACTTTACCTGTTCCGAGGAACAAATTTCTTCATGTCGACACCTTATGTTGTGCGTCATTTACCTAAGCCAAGGTGCAAATTTTTTTATGTTGACACCTTATGTCATGTGATCTTTACCTACGCCAAGGTGCGAATTTGTTCATATCGACACCTTAAGTCGTGCGCCCTTTACCTGCGCCAAGGCGCGAGTTTCTTAATGTCATCACCTTATGTCATGCACCCTTTACCTGCGCCAAGGTGCGAATTTCTTCATGTCGACACCTTATGTCATGCACCCTTTACCTGCGCCAAGGCGCAAATTTCTTCATGTTGACATCTTATGTCATGCACCCTTTACCTACGCCAAGGCACAAATTTCTTCATGATGACACTTTATATCATGCGCCCTTTACCTACGCCAAAGCGCAAATTTCTTCATGTCGACACCTTATGTTGTGTGACCTTTACCTATACCAAGGCACAAATTTCTTCATGTCAACACCTTATGTCGTGCGCCCTTTACTGCGCGCTGTGAAGGCGCGCATTTTTTCATGTCGACACATTATGTCTTCCACCCTTTACCTACACTAAGGTGCAAATTTCTTCATGTCGACACCTTATGTCGTGCGCCTTTACTGCACTCAAGGCATGAGTTTCTTCATGTCGACACCTTATGTTGTGCACCCTTTACCTATGCCAAGACGTGAATTTCTTCATGTCGACACCTTATAGCGTGTGCCCTTTACATGTGGAAGGCGTTAATTTATTCATGTTGACACCTTATGTCGTGCGCCCTTTACTGCGCGAAGGTGTGACTTGGTTCATGTTGACACCTTATGTCATGTGACCTTCACTTGCACCAAGGCGTAAATTTCTTCATGTTGACACCTTATGTCATGCGCCCTTTACCTGTTCCATGGCACAAATTTCGTCATGTCGACACCTTATGTTGTGCTCCTTTACTGCGCTTGAGGTGGGAATTTTTCATGTCGACACCTTATGTCGTGTGCCCTTTACTGCACCAAGGTGTGAATTTCTTAATGTCGACACTTTATGGCGTGCGCCCTTTACCTACACCAAGCGCGAGTTTCTTTATGTCCACACCTTATGTCGTGCGCCCTTTACTTGTGCTAAGGCACGAATTTCTTCATGTTGACACCTTATGTTGTGCACTCTTAACATGCGCCAAGGCGTGAATTTATTCATGTGGACACCTTATGTCGTGGGTCCTTTACTGCCAGCAGAGAACCGAATTTCTTCATAACGACAATTTATGTCGTGTGCCCTTTACCTACTCCAAGGCACAAATGTCTTCATCTCGACACCTTATGTTGTGCGCCCTTTACCTGGGCCAAGGGACAAATTTTCTCATGTTTACACCTTATGTCGTGTGCCCTTTAGCTTTTAGCGCTTGGGTGCGAATTTCTTCATGTCGACACCTTAACTCATGCGCCTTTACCTATGCCAAGGAGTGAATTTCTTCTTGATTTAAACTTTATGTCGTGCACCCCTTTACCTGCGCTTTGAGGCTGGGCACAAATTTCTTCATGTCGACACCTTATTTTGTGCGCTCTTTACTGTGCCAAGACATGAATTTCTTCATGTCGACACCTTATGGCGTGTGCCCTTTACTGCGCTTGAGGCGTGAATTTCTTCATGTCGACACCTTATGTCGTGCGCCCTTTACTGCGTCTATGTGTGACTTGGTTCATGTTGACACGTTATGTCGTGCGACCTTTACTTGCACCAGGAGAAAATTTCTTCATGTTGACACCTTATGTCATGCGCCCTTTACCTATTCCATGGTACAAATTTTTTCATGTCAACACCTTATGTTGTGCTCCCTTTACCTGCGCCAAGGCGGGAATTTCTTCATGTCGACACCTTATGTCGTGTGCCCTTTACCTATGCCAAGGCGTGAATTTCTTCATGTCGACACCCTATGTCGTGCGCCCTTTACATGCATCAAGGTGTGACTTGGTTCATGTTGACACGTTATGTTGTGCGACCTTTACTTGTAGCAAGGTGCAAATTTCTTCATGTTGACACCTTATGTCATGCGCCCTTTACCTGTTCCATGGTACAAATTTTTTCATGTCGACACCTTATGTTGTGCTCCTTTACTGCGCTAGGCGGAATTTTTCATGTCGACACCTTATGTCGTGTGCCCTTTACCTATGCCAAGGTGTGAATTTCTTCATGTCGACACCTTATGGCATGCGCCCTTTACTCTCGCGCCTTGAGCGCGAGTTTCTTCATGTCGACACCTTATGTCGTGCGCCCTTTACTCGCTCCAGGGACGAATTTCTTCATGTCGACACCTTATGTCATGCGCCGTTTACTGCACTAAGGTGGGAATTTCTTCATGTCGACATCTTATGTTGTGCACCCTTTACTGCGCTAAGGCACCAATTTCTTCATGACAACACTTTATGTCGTGCACCTTTACTAGTGCCAAGGCACAAATTTCTTAATGTCGACACCTTATGTTGTGCGACCTTTACCTGTGCTAAGGCGTGTATTTCTCCATTTGATACCTTATGTTGTATGCAATTTACTGCGCTAAGGTGCGAGTTTCTTCATGTCGACACCTTATGTCGTGTGACCTTTACCTTTGCCAAGTCATGAATTTTTCACGTCGACACCTTATATTGTGCGCACTTTACCTTCTCCAAGGCATAAATTTCTTCATGTCGACACCTTATGTTGTGCGTCGTTTACCTAAGCCAAGGTGCAAATTTTTTTATGTTGACACCTTATGTCATGTGCCCTTTACCTATGCCAGGTGCGAATTTCTTCATGTCGAAACCTTATGTTGTGCACCTTTACCTACTGCGCTTGGCGCGAGCTTCTTCATGTCAACACCTTATGTCATGCACCCTTTACTGCTTGTGAGGCATTAATTTCTTCATGTCGACACCTTATGTCATGCACCCTTTACTGCTAGTAAGGCGCAAAATTTCTTCATGTCGACATCTTATGTCATGCACCCTTTACCTACGCTAACGCACAAATTTCTTCATGATGACACTTTATATCATGTGCCCTTTACCTACGCCAAGGCGCAAATTTCTTCATGTCGACACCTTATGTCATGCGCCCTTTACTGCTTGCTAAGGTGCGCATTTTTCATGTCGACACATTATGTCTTCCACCCTTTACCCGCACTAAGGTGCGAATTTCTTCATGTCGACACCTTATGTCGTGCGCCCTTTACCTGCACCAAGGCACGAGTTTCTTCCTGTCGACACCTTATGTTGTGCACCCTTTACTCTGCGTGCCAAGACGTGAATTTCTTCATATCGACACCTTATGGCGTGTGCCCTTTACTGCTTGCGCGACAGCGTGAATTTCTTCATGTCGACACCTTATGTCGTGCGCCCTTTACTGCGCCAGGTGTGACTTGGTTCATGTTGACACCTTATGTCGTGTGACCTTTACTTGCACCAAGGTGCAAATTTCTTCATGTTGACACCTTATGTCATGCGCCCTTTACCATTCCATGGCACAAATTTCGTCATGTCGACACCTTATGTTGTGCAACCTTTACTGCGCCAGGCGGGAATTTTTTCATGTCGACACCTTATGTCGTGTGCCCTTTACCTGCACCAAGGTGTGAATTTCTTCATGTCGACACCTTATGGCGTGCGCCCTTTACCTACACCAAGCGCGAGTTTCTTTATGTCCACACCTTATGTCGTGCGCCCTTTACTTGTGCCAGGCATGAATTTCTTCATGTTGACACCTTATGTCGTGCACCCTTAACATGCACCGAGGCGTGAATTTATTCATGTGGACACCTTATGTCGTGGGTCCTTTACTGCCGCAAAGAGAACCGAATTTCTTCATAACGACAATTTATGTCGTGTGCCCTTTACCTACTCCAAGGCACAAATTTCTTCATCTCGACACCTTATGTTGTGCGCCCTTTACCTGCGCCAAGGGACAAATTTTCCCAAGTTGACACCTTATGTCTTGCGCCCTTTACCTGCGCCAAGGTGCGAATTTCTTCATGTCGACACCTTATCTCGTGCGCCCTTTACCTATGCCGAGGAGTGAATTTCTTCTTGACGACACTTTATGTCATGCACCCTTTACTGCGCTTGAAGGCACAAATTTCTTCATGTCGACACCTTATGTTGTGCGCTCTTTACCTATGCCAAGACGTGAATTTCTTCATGTCGACACGTTATGGCGTGTGCCCTTTACTGCGCTTGAAGGCGTGAATTTCTTCATGTCGACACCTTATGTCGTGCGCCCTTTACTGCGTCAAGGTGTGACTTGGTTCATGTTGACACGTTATGTCGTGACCTTTATTGCACCAAGGCACAAATTTCTTCATTTGACACCTTATGTCATGTGCCCTTTACATTGCCCATGGCACAAATTTTTTCATGTCAACACCTTATGTTGTGCTCCTTTACTGCTGCCAAAGCAGAATTTCTTCATGTCGACACCTTATGTTGTGTGCCCTTTACCTATGCCAAGGTGTGAAATTCTTCATGTCGACAACTTATGGCATGCGCCCTTTACATGCGCCAAGGCGCGAGTTTCTTCATGTCGACACCTTTATGTCGTGCGCCTTTACTGCGCGCTTGAGGCACGAATTTCTTCATGTCGACACCTTATGTCATGCGCCATTTACTGCGCCAAGGCGGGAATTTCTTCATGTCGACATCTTATGTTGTGCACCCTTTACTGCGCACTCAGGCACCAATTTCCTCATGACAACACTTTATGTCGTGCACTATTTACTAGCGCCAAGGTGCAAATTTCTTAATGTCAACACCTTATGTTGTGTGACCTTTACACGTGCTGAGGCGTGTATTTCTCCATGTTGATACCTTATGTTGTGTGCAATTTAACTACGCTAAGGTGCGAGTTTCTTCATGTCGACACCTTATGTCGTGTGACCTTTACCTTTGCAAGGCATGAATTTCTTCATGTCGACACCTTATCTTGTGCTCACTTTACCTGTTCCAAGGCACAAATTTCTTCATGTCGACACCTTATGTTGTGCATCATTTACCTAAGCCAAGGTGCAAATTTTTTTATGTTGACACCTTATGTCATGTGCTCTTTGTGCCCGAGGTGCGAATTTCTTCATGTCGACACCTTATGTCGTGGCGCCCTTTACTCCGCGCTTAGGCGCGAGTTTCTTCATGTCAACACCTTATGTCATGCACCTTTACTGCGCTAAGGCGCAAATTTCTTCATGTCGACACCTTATGTCATGCACCCTCTACTGCGCTTGGGCGAATTTCTTCATGTCGACATCTTATGTCATGCGCCCTTTACCTAGCCAAGGCACAAATTTCTTGATGATGACACTTTATATCATGCACCCTTTACCTACGCCAAGGCACAAATTTCTTCATGTAGACACCTTATGTTGTGCGGCCTTTACTGTGCTAAGGCACAAAATTTCTTCATGTCGACACCTTATGTCGTGCACCTTTACTGCGCTTGCCAAGGCGCACAAGCATTTTGTCATGTCGACACATTATGTCTTCCACCCTTTACCTGCGCACCAAGGTGTGAATTTCTTCATGTCGACACCTTATGTCGTGCGCCCTTTACTGCACCAAGGCACGAGTTTTCTTCATGTCGACACCTTATGTCGTGTGCCTTTACTGCGCTTTCTAAGGCGCAAATTTCTTCATGTCCACATCTTATCTCATGCACGCTTTACCTACACCAAGGCACGAATTTCTTCATGACGATAGTTTATGTCGTGCACCCTTTACTGCTTGGCGCACAAATTTCTTCATGTCGACACCTTATGTTGTGCCCTTTACGTGCGAAGGCACAAATTTCTTGATGTCGACACCTTATGTCATGTGCCCATTACCTACACCGAGGCGAGATTTTCTCCATGTCGACACCTTATGTCGTGCGACCTTTACCTTCACTAAGGCACGAATTTATTCATGTCAATGACTTATGTCATGTTCCCTTTACATTCTAAGGAACAAATTTTTTCATGTCGACACCTTATGTCATGCACCATTTACCTACGCCAAGGTGTGAATTTCTTCATGTCAAAACCTTATGTCGTGCGCCCTTTACCTGTGCCAAGGCATGAATTTCTTCATGTCGACACCTTATGTTGTGCACCCTTTACCTTTGCTAAGGAGTAAATTTCTTCATGACGACAATTTATGTTTTGCACCCTTTACCTATGCCAAGGCAGAAATTTCTTCATGTCGACACCTTATGGTGTGCGCCCTTTACCTGTGCCAAGGCACAAATTTCTTCATGTCGACACCTTATGTCATGCGCCCTTTACCTGCGCCAAGGCGCAAATTTCTTCATGTCGACATCTTATGTCATGCGCCTTTACCTACGCTTGAGGCACAATTTCTTCATGACGACACTTTATGTCATGTGCCCTTTTTAACTGCTCCAGGCAAATTTCTTCATGTCGACACATTATGTTGTGCGGCCTTTACTGTGCTAAGGCACGAATTTCATCATGTCGACACCTTATGTAATGACCTTTACTGCGCTTGAGTGGCGCATTTTTTTCATGTCGACACATTATGTCTTCCATCCTTTACCTATGCCAAGGTGCGAATTTCTTCATGTCGACACCTTATGTCGTGCGCCCTTTACCTCGTGCTAAGGCGCGAGTTTCTTCATGTCCACACCTTATGTCATGCACCCTTTACCTGTGCCAAGGCACAAATTTCTTCATGTCAACACCTTATGTCATGCACCCTCTACCTGCGCCAAGGTGAAAATTTCTTCATGTCGACATCTTATGTCATGCGCCCTTTACCTAGCCAAGGCACAAATTTCTTCATGATGACACTTTATATCATGTGCCCTTTACCTACGCCAAAACACAAATTTCTTCATGTCGACACCTTATGTTGTGCGGCCTTTACTGCAATGCTAAGGCACAAATTTCTTCATGTCGACACCTTATGTCGTGTGCCCTTTACTGCTGCACCAAGCCATGAATTTCTTCATGTTTACACCTTATGTCGTGTGACCTTTACTTGCGCCAAGTAGCAAATTTCTTCATGTCGACACCTTATGTCGTGCACCCGTTACCTGTTCTAAGGCAAAAATTTCTTCATGTCCATAGCGTATGTTGTGCGCCCTTTACCTACACCAAGGAATAAATTTTTTCATGTTGACACCTTATGTCATGCACCCTTTACCTACGCCAAGGTGTGAATTTCTTCATCTTGAGAGCTTATGTCGTGCGCCCTTTACCTTCACCAAGGCGTGAGTTTCTTCAAGTCCACACCTTATGTCGTGCACCCTTTACCTGTGCCAAGGCATGAATTTCTTCATGTTGACACCTTATGTCGTACACCCTTTACCTACGCCAAGGCACGAATTTCTTCATGTCAACACCTTATGTCGTGTGCCCTTCACCTACGCCTGAGCGAATTTCTTCATGACGACACTTTACGTCATTGGCCCTTTACTGCATTTAAGGCACAAATTTCTTTATGTCGACACCTTTTGTTGTGCGCCCTTTACCTATGCCAAGGTGTGATTTGCTTCATGTCGACACCTTATGTCATGCGCCTTTTACCTACGCTCAGGCACAAGTTTCTTCATGTCGACACCTTATGTCGTGCGACCTTTACCTTCACCAATGCATGAATTTCTTCGTGTGAACACCTTATGTCGTGCGCACTTTACCTATTCATCTCGACACCTTATATTGTGCCCTTTACTGCGCGCTAGGTGAAAATTTCTTCATGTCGACACCTTATGTCGTGCACCCTTTACTGCGCCTAAGGTGCGAGTTTCTTCATGTCGACACTTTATGTCATGTGCCCTTTACTGCGCCAAGGCATGAATTTCTTCATGTTGACACCTTATGTGGTGCGTCCTTTACTCGCGCCAGGCGTGAATTTTTCATGTCGACATCTTATGTCATGCGCCTTTACCTACACCGAGGTACAAATATCTTCATGTCAAAACCTTATGTTGTGCGACCTTTACTGCACTAAGGTGTGAATTTCTCTATGTCGATACCTTATATCGTGCGCCCTTTACTGCGCTTAAGGTGCGAGTTTCTTCATGTCAAAACCTTATCTCGTGCGACCTTTACCTTTGCCAAAGCACGAGATTTCTTCATGTCAAAACCTTATCTCGTTCGCGACTTTACATTCTAAGTCACAAATTTCTTCATTTCGACACCTTATGTTGTGCGTCATTTACCTAAGCCATTGCAGACGAATTTTCATGTTGACACCTTATGTCATGTGCCATTTACCTGTGCCAGGTGCGAATTTCTTTAGGTCGACCCCTTATGTCGTGCGCCCTTTACTGCTTGCTAAGGTGCGAGTTTCTTCATGTAGAGACCTTATGTCATGCGCCCTTTACTGCGCTAAGGCGCGAATTTCATCATGTCGACACCTTATGTCGTGTGCCCTTTACTGCGCACTAAGGCGCAAATTTCTTCATGTCGAAATCTTATGTCATGCGCCCTTTACCTATGCCAGGTGCGAATTTCTTCATCACGACACTTTATGTCATGCGCCTTTAC
This sequence comes from Taxus wallichiana var. yunnanensis, assembly GCA_018340775.1. Taxonomy (NCBI): domain Eukaryota; kingdom Viridiplantae; phylum Streptophyta; class Pinopsida; order Cupressales; family Taxaceae; genus Taxus; species Taxus wallichiana. Next base: position 897,497,399 of record CM031240.1, on the reverse strand, counting down.
TGCGCTAAGTGCGCAAATTTCTTCATGTTGACACCTTATGTTGTGCGACCTTTACCAACAGTTGCGAAGGCAAGAGTTTCTTCATGTTGACACCTTGTGTCGTGCACCCTTTTCCTTCGCCGAGGGCGCGAATTTTTCATGTCAACACCTTATGTTGTCCACCTTTACTGCGCCAAGGTGCGTATTTCTTCATGTCGACACCTTATGTCGTGCGCCTTTACCTAAATCAAGGCATGAGTTTCTTCACGTCGACACCTTATGTCGTGCACCTTTTACTTGCGCCAGGCATGAATTTCTTCATGTCAACACCTTATGTCGTGCGGCGCACTTTACTGCGCTTGCTAAGGCACGAATTTCTTCATGTCGACATCTTATCTCATGCACCCTTTACCTACGCCAAGGCGTGAATTTCTTCATGATGACACTTTATGTCGTGGCGCCCATTACCTTCGCCAAGGCACAAATTTGTTCATATCGACACCTTAGGTTGTGCGCCCTTTACCTATGCCAAGGCACAAATTTCTTCATGTCGACACCTTATGTTGTGCGCCCTTTACCTGCGCCAAGGCGAGATTTTCTCCATGTCGACACCTTATGTCGTGCGACCTTTACCTTCGCCAAAGCACAAATTTATTCATGTCGACAGCTTATGTCACGTGCCCTTTACCTGTTCCAAGGAACAAATTTCTGCATGTCGACACCTTATGTTGTGCGCCCTTTACTGTGCCAAGGTGCGAATTTTTCATGTCGACAACTTATGTCGCCGTGTGTGCCAGGTGCAAATTTCTTCATGTCGACACCTTATGTTGTGCGCGCTTTACCTATGCCAGGCGCGAGTTTCTTCATGTCGACACCTTATGTCGTGCACCCTTTAGCATGCCGAGGAATGAATTTCTTCATGTCAACACCTTTATGTCATGTGCCCTTTACCTACGCCTAATGCACGAATTTCTTCATGTCGACATCCGATGTCGTAGTCCCTTTACCTATTCCAAGGCGCGAATTTCTTCATGACAACACTTTATGTCGTGGCGCCTTTACTCGCGCTTTAAGGTGCAAATTTCTTTATGTGGACACCATATGTTGTGCGCCTTTACTGTGCTAAGGCGAGTTTCTTCATGTCGAGACCTTATGTCGTGCGCCCTTTACTGCGCTTGAAGGTGTAAATTTCTTCCTCTCGACACCTTATGTTGTGTGCCCTTTACTCTGCGCAAGGCGCAAATTTCTTCATGTCGATACCTTATATCATGCACCCTTTACGTTGCTCCAAGGCAAAATTTCTTCATGTCGACACCTTATGTTGTGCGCTCTTCACTTGGACAAAGGCGGGAATTTTTTCATGTCGACACCTTATGTCGTGCACCCTTTACTGCGCCAAGGTGCGAATTTCTTCCTGTCGACACATTATGTCATCTCGCCCTTTACCTGTGCCAAGGCACAAGTTTCTCCAGTCCACACCTTATGTCATGTGCCCTTTACCTATGCCAAGGCGCAGATTTCTTCATGTCGACACCTTATGTCATGCGCCCTTTACCTATTCCAATGCAAAATTTCTTCATGTCAACACCTTATGTTGTGCGCTCTTTACTTGCACAAAGGCGGGAATTTTTTTCATGTCGACACCTTATGTCATGCACCCTTTACCTTTGCCAAGGTGCGAATTTCTTCATGTCGACGCATTATGTCGTGTGCCCTTTACTGCGCTTGAGGCACAAGTTTCTTCATGTCCACACCTTATGTCATGTGCCCTTTACTGTGCCCAGGCATGAATTTCTTCATGTCGAAACCTTATGTCGTGTGCCCTTTACGTTCACCAAGGCGTGAATTTCTTCATGTCGACACCTTATGTCGTGCGCCCTTTACCTGTGCCAAGGAGTGAATTTCTTCATGACGACACTTTATCTCGTGCGCCCTTTACCTATGCCAAGGCACAAATTTCTTCATGTTGACACCTTATGGTGTGCACCCTTTACCTGTGCAAAGCACGAATTTCTTCATTTCGACACCTTATGTCGTGCCCTTTACCTGTGTGAAGGTACGATTTTCTCCATGTCGACACCTGATGTCGTGTGCCATTCACCTACGCCAAGGCGTGAGTTTCTTCATGTCGACACATCATGTCGTGCGGCCAGTTACCTTAGCCAAGGCACGAATTTCTTCATGTTGACACCTTATGTCATGCGCACTTTACCTGTTCAAGGCACAAATTTCTTCATGTCGACACCTTATGTTGTGTGCCCTTTACCTGCACCAATTTGGAATTTTTAATGTCGACACCTTATGTCTTGGGCTGTTTACTGCACCAAGGTGTAAATTTATTCATGTCAATACCTTATGTCATGCGCCCTTTACTTCTTGCCTAAGGCGCGAGTTTCTTCATGTCGACACCTTATGTCATCGCCCTTTACATGTGCCGGGGCATGAATTTCTTTATGTCGACATCTTATGTCATGCGCCGTTTACATATGCCAAGGTGCAAATTTCTTCATGTCGACATCTTATGTCATGTGCCCTTACCTACGCCATGGCACGATTTTCTTCATGACGACACTTTATGTTGTGCGCTCTTCACTTGGACAAAGGCAGGAATTTTTTCATGTCGACACCTTATGTCGTGCACCCTTTACTGCGCTTGAGGTGCGAATTTCTTCTGTCGACACATTATGTCATCTGCCCTTTACTGTGCCAAGGCACAAGTTTCTCCATGTCCACACCTTATGTCATGTGCCCTTTACCTATGCCAAGGTGCGAATTTCTTCATGTCGACACCTTATGTCATGCGCCCTTTACTTTCCAATGCAAAAATTTCTTCATGTCGACACCTTATGTTGTGCGCTCTTTACTTGCACAAAGGCGAGAATTTTTTCATGTCGACACCTTATGTCGTGCACCCTTTACCTTCATGCCCAGGTGCGAATTTCTTCATGTCGACGCATTATGTCGTGTGCCCTTTACTGCGCTTAGGCACAAGTTTCTTCATGTCCACACCTTATGTCATGTGCCCTTTACGTGCGAAGGCATGAATTTCTTCATGTCGAAACCTTATGTCGTGTGCCCTTTACGTTCACCAGGCGTGAATTTCTTCATGTCGACACCTTATGTCGTGCGCCCTTTACCTGTGCCAAGGTGTGAATTTCTTCATGTCGACACCTTATGTCGTGCGCCCTTTACCTATGCCAAGGCACAAATTTCTTCATGTTGACACCTTATGGTGTGCACCTTTACTGCATGGCAAAGCAATTTCTTCATTTCGACACCTTATGTCGTGCGCCCTTCCTGTGCGAAGGTATGATTTTCTCCATGTCGACACCTGATGTCGTGTGCCATTCATCACCTACGCCAAGGCGTGAGTTTCTTCATGTCGACACATCATGTCGTGCGTGCATTACCTTAGCCAAGGCATGAATTTCTTCATGTTGACACCTTATGTCATGCACACTTTACCCGTTCAGGCACAAATTTCTTCATGTCGACACCTTATGTTGTGTGCCCTTTACCTGCACCAATTGCAAATTTTTTAATGTCGACACCTTATGTCTTGGGCTGTTTACTGCACTTGAGGTGTAAATTTATTCATGTCAATACCTTATGTCATCGCCCTTTACTTGCGCGCCAAGGCGCGAGTTTCTTCATGTCGACACCTTATGTCATCGCGCCTTTACATGTGCCAGGGGCATGAATTTCTTTATGTCGACACCTTATGTTATCTTGCGCTTGTTTACATATGCCAAGGTGCAAATTTCTTCATGTCGACATCTTATGTCATGTGCCCTTACCTACGCCATGGCACAATTTTCTTCATGTGACACTTTATGTTGTCAGCCCTTTACTGCGCTTGGTATGCGCAAATTTCTTCATGTTGACACCTTATGTTGTGCACCCTTTACCTATGCCAGGCATGAATTTCTTTATGTCGACACCTTATGTCGTGCGCCCTTTACTTGTGCTGAAGGGCAAGTTTCTTCATGTTGACACCTTATGTCGTGCGCCCTTTACTGCGCACCAAGGCACGAGATTTCAGGATGTCGACACCTTATGTCGTGTGCACTTTACCCGCACAAAGGCACGCAAGTTTCTTCATGTTGACACCTTATGTCGTGCACCCTTTACTGCGCTGAAGGCACGAATTTATTCATGTCGACACCTTATATGTCGCACCCATTAATTGCACCAAGGCAGAATTTCTTCATGTCAACACTTTATGTCGTTAAGCCCTTTATCGTGCGGTGGCGAGATTTCTTCATGTCGACACTTTATGTGGTGTGCCTTTACCTCGTGCCAAGGCATGAATTTCTTCATCTAGACACCTTATGTCGGCACCCTTTACTGCGCTTGAGGCACGAGATTTCTTCATGTCAACAGCCTTACATGTCGTGCACCCTTTACTGCGGCGCGCAGATTTCTTCATGTCGACATCTTATGTCATGCGCTGTTTACCTACGCCCTGAGGCATGAATTTCTTCATGATGACACTTTATGTCGTGTGCCCATTACCTACGCCAAGGCGCAAGTTTCTTCATGTCCACACCTTATGTCATGTGCCCCTTACCTTCGCCAAGGCATGATTTCTTCATGTCGACACCTTATGTTGTGCACCTTTACTGCGCTGAGGCATGAATTTCTTTATGTCGACACCTTATGTCGTGCGCCCTTTACCTGCACTGTGGTGCGAATTTCTTCATGTCGACACCATATGTCGTGCACCCTTTACTTGTGCCAAGGCGCGAGTTTCTTCATGTCTAAACCTTATGTCGTGCGCCCTTTACTCGCGCGCTAAGGCATGAATTTGTTCATGTTGACACCTTATGTCATGCACTCTTAACTTTCTTATGAGGCGCGATTTCTTCATGTCGACACCTTATGTCGTGTGCCCTTTACTGCACCAGGCGTGAATTTCTTCATGTCGACACTTTAGGGTTGTGCGCCCTTTACTGCGCTAAGGAATGAATTTCTTCTTTGTTTACACCTTATGTCGTGCGACCTTTACTTGCGCCAAGGCGCAAATTTCTTCATGTTGACACATTATGTCATGCGCTGCGTTACTGTTCCAAGGCACAAATTTATTCATGTCGACACCTTATATTGTGCGCCCTTTACCTACACCAAGGCGTGAATTTTTCATGTGGAAACCTTATGTCATGCACCCTTTACTGCGCCTGAGGTGTGAATTTCTTCATGTCGAGAGCTTATGTTGTGCGACGTTTACTGTGCCAAGGTACGAGTTTCTTCATGTCCACACCTTATGTCGTGCATCCTTTACCTACGCCAGGTGCGAATTTCTTCATGTCGACACCTTATGTTTGTCTCGCCTTTTACTGTGCTAGGACCGAATTTCTTCATGACGACACTTTATGTCGTGCACCCTTTACTGTGCCAAGTTGCGCAAATTTCTTTATGTCGACACCTTATGTTGTGAGCCCTTTACTGTGTTAAGGTGTGAATTTCTTCATGTCGACACCTTATGTTGTGCGCCCTTTACCTACGCCAAGTGCGAATTTCTCCATGTCGACACCTTATGTCGTGCTCCTTTTACCTGCCGGCGCGAGTTTCTTCATGTCGACACCTTATGTCATGTGACCTTTACGTTCACCAAGGCACGAATTTCTTCATGTCGACACCTTATGTCATGCGAACTTTACCTATTCATGTCGACACCTTATATCGTGCACCCTTTACCTACGCCAAGGTGTGAATTTCTTCATGTCGACACCTTATGTTGTGCGCCTTTACCTACGCCAAGGCGGAATTTCTCCATGTCGACACCATATGTCGTGCTCCTTTTACTGTGCCCAAGGTGCGAGTTTCTTCATGTCGACACCTTATGTCATGTGACCTTTACGTTCACCAAGGCACGAATTTCTTCATGTCAACACCTTATGTCATGCGAACTTTACCTATTCATGTCGACACCTTATATCGTGCACCCTTTACCTACGCCAAGGTGTGAATTTCTTCATGTCGGCACCTTATGTCATGTGCCCTTTACATGCGCCAAGGCACGAATTTCTTAATGTTGACACGTTATTTCGTGCACCCTTTATCTGCACCAAGGCATGAATATCTTTAGGTTGACATCTTATGTCATGTGCCGTTTACCTACGCCAAGGTGCGAATTTCTTCATGACGACACTTTTATGTCGTGCGCCCTTACCTGCGCCAAGACGCAAATTTCTTCATGTTGACACCTTATGTTGTGCGCCCTTTACTGTGCTAAGGTGCGAATTTCTTCATATCGACACCTTATGTCGTGTGCCCTTTACCTACACTAAGGCGATTTTCAACATGTCAACACCTTATGTCGTGCTCCCTTTACTTGTGCCAGGCAAAGTTTCTTCATGTCGACACCTTATGTGTTGCGAACTTTCCCTGCGCTAAGGGGGTGAGTTTCTTCATGTCGACACCTTATGTCGGTGCACCCTTTACTGCACCAAGGAGCAGATTTATTCATGTCGACACCTTATGTCGTTCACCCATTACTCGGCTTAGGCGCGAATTTCTTCATGTCGACACCTTATCTCATGCACGCTTTACCTACGCCAAGGTGCAAATTTCTTCATGTCGACACTTTATGTCGTGTGCCCTTTATCTGCGCTTAAGGCATGAAGTTCTTCATGTCGACACCTTATGTCATTCGTCCAGTTACTGCGTTAAGGCACGAATTTCTTCATGTCGACATCTTATGTCATGCGCCCTTTACATACGCCAAGGCATGAATTTGTTCAAGACGACACTTTATGTCGTGCGCGGTTTACTGCGCCAAGGTGTAAATTTCTTCATGTCGAAACCTTATGTTGTGCGCCCTTTACCTTTGCGAAGGCGTGAATTACTTCATTTCGACACCTTATGTTGTGTGCCCTTTACTGCGTTAAGGTGATATTTTCTCTTTAATCGACACCTTATGTCGTGCACTTTTTACTTGCGCTAAGGGCGAGTTTCTTGATGTCGACACCTTATGTCGTGCGCCGTTTACCTATGCCAGGTGCAAATTTCTTCATGTCGACACCTTATGTCATTTGCACTTTACCTATGCCAAGGCGCGAATTTCTTCATGTCGACACCTTATGTCGTGCACCCTTTACCTGTGCCAAGGCAAAAATTTATTCATGTTGACACCTTATGTCATGCACCCATTAACTGTTCCAAGGAATGAATTTCTTTATGTCAAGACCTTATGTCATGCACCCTTTACCTGCGTAAGGCACGAGATTTCTTCATGTCGAACACTTTATGTCGTGCGCCCTTTATCTACGCCAAGGCATGAATTTCTTCATGTCGACACCTTATGTTGTGTGCCCTTTACATGTACCAAGGCGCAAATTTCTTCATGTCGACACATTATGTCGTGCGCCATTTACCTGCGCCAAGTCGCGAATTTCTTCATGTCAACACCTTATGTCGTGTGCCTTACTTGCGCTTGCCAACGCGTTAATTTGTTCATGTCGACACTTTATGTCGTGCACCCTTTACTGCTTGCTAAGGCACGAATTTCTTCATGTTGACACCTTATGTCATGCGACCTTTACTTGTGCCAAGGCGGGAATTTCTTCATGTCGACACGTTATATCATGTTCCCTTTACCTGTTCCAAGGCACAAATTTCTTCATGTCGACACCTTATGTCATGCGCCCTTTACTTGCGCCAAGGCATGAATTTCTTCATGTAAACACCTTATGTCGTGCGCCCTTTACCTGCGCCAAGGACCAAATTTCTTCATGATGACACTTTATGTCGTGTGCCCTTTACCTGTGCCAATGCAAAAATTTGTTCATCTCGACACCTTATGTTGTGCGCCCTTTACCTGTGCCAAGACGTGAATTTCTTCATGTCGACACCTTATATCATGCGCCCTTTACCTGTGCCAAGGGTGTGAATTTCTTCATGTCGACACCTTATGTCGTGCGCCTTTATCTCGTGCTGCCAAGTGCGAGATTTCTTCATGTTGACACCTTATTTAGTGTGTGACATTTACTTGCCAGCCAATTTATTCATGTTGAAACCTTATGTCATGTGCCCTTTACTTGTTCCAAGACAAAATTTCGTCATGTCGACACCTTATGTTGTGCACCCTTTACCCGCACTTGAGGCACGAATATTTTCATGTCCACACATTATGTCGTGCACCCTTTATCTATGCCAAGGCGCAGTTTCTTCATGTCCACACCTTATGTCGTGCGCCCTTTACTAGCGCCAAGGCACAAATTTCTTCATGTTGACACCTTATGTAGTGCGCCCTATACCTAGGCCAAGGCGCAGATTTCTTCATGTCGACACCTTATGTCGTGGTGTGCCCTTACCCTGCTCCAAGGAGCTAATTTCTTCATGATGACACTTTATGTCGTGTGCCCTTTACCTATGCCAAGGCGTAATTTTCTTCATGTCGACACATTATGTTGTGTGCCCTTTATCTGCGTACTAAGGCGCGAATTGCTTCATGTCGACACCTTATGTCATGCACCTTTACCTTTGCCAGGCATGAATTTATTTATGTCGACACCTTATGTCGTGCGCCCTTTACCTGTGCCAGGTGCGAATTTCTTCATGTCGACATCTTATGTTGTGTGCCCTTTACCTACACCAGGCACAAATTTCTTCATGATGACACTTTACATCATGCGCCCTTTACTGCCTGTACCACGGTAAATTTCTTGATGTGACACCTTATGTTGTGCGCCCTTTACTGTGCGAAGGCGCAAATTTCTACATGATGACACTTTATATCATGGGCGCTTTACACCGTGCCAAGGTGCTTGAATTTCTTCATGTCCACACCTTATGTTGTGCGGACTTTACTGTGCCAATGCGTGAATTTCTGCATGTCGACACCTTATGTCATCGCCCTTTACTTGCGCCAGGCGCGAGTTTCTTCATGTTGACACCTTATGTCGTGTGACCTTTACCTTCACCAAGGCTCAAATTTCTTCATGTCGACACCTTATGTCGTGCGCACTTTACCTATTCAAGGCACAAGTTTCTTCATGTCGACACCTTATGTTGTGCACCCTTTACTGCGCCAAGGCGCCAATTTTTAATGTTGACACCTTATATGTCGTTGCCTTTACTGTGCCAGGCGTGAATTTCTTCATGTCGACACTTATGTTATGTGCCCTTTACCTATGCCAAGGCGTGAATTTCTTCATGTAGATGCCTTATGCCATGTGACCTTTACTTGCACCAAGGAGCAGATTTCTTCATGTCAACACCTTATGTCATGCGCCCTTTACTGTTCCAGGAAAAATTTCTTCATGTCGACACCTTATGTTGTGTGCCCTTTACCTAGGCCAAGGTGGAATTTTTCATGTCCACACCTTATGTCGTGTGCCCTTTACTGCGCTTGAGGCGCGAGTTTCTTCATGTTGACACCTTATGTCGTGCACCCTTTACTGCGCGCAAGGCATGAATTTATTCATGTCAACACCTTATGTCGTGCACCATTACCTGCCCAGGCATGAATTTCTTCATGTCGACACCTTATGTCGTCTTGTTTTACTGCGCTGAGGCACGAATATTTTTATGTCAACACTTTATGTCGTCGGCCCTTTATCTGCGCCAAGGCGTGAATTTCTTCATGTCGACACTTTATGTGGTGCTCCCTTTACCTGTGCCAAGGCGTGAATTTCTTCACGTAGACACCTTATGTCATGCGCCCTTTACCTGCACCAAGGCACGAATTTCTTCATGTCGAATCCTTATGTCGTGCGCCCTTTACCTGCGCCAAGGCACAAATTTCTTCATGTTGACATCTTATGTAATGCGCCCTTTACCTACGCCAAGGTGTGAATTTCTTCATGATGAAACTTTATGTTGTGCGCCCTTTACTTGTGCCAAGGCAAAAATTTCTTCATGTCGACACCTTATGTCGTGCGCCCTATAACTGCACCAATGCGAGATTTTCTCCATGTCCACACCTTATGTCGTGCGGCCTTTTCTTGCACCAAGGGAGAGTTTCTTCATGTCGACACCTTATGTCGTGTGCCCTTTACCTGCGCTTAAGGTGCAAATTTCTTCATGTCGACACATTTTTTGTCGTGCGCACTTTACTGCGCGAGGCGTGAGTTTCTTCATGTCGACACCTTACGTCGTGCACCCTTTACTGCGTGAGGCACGAGATTTATTCATGTCGACACATTATGTCATGCGCCCTTTACCTGCGCCAAGGTTTGAATTTCTTCATGTCGACATTTTATGTTGTGCACCCTTTACCGTGCGAGGCGCGAGTTTCTTCATGTCCACACCTTATGTCATGCGCCCTTTACCTACGCGGCAAGAATTTCTTCATGTCGACACCTTATGTCGTGCACCTTCTAAGGCACCAAGGCACAGATTTTTTCATGTCGACAACTTATGTCGTGCGCCCTTTACTTGCGTGAAAGCATGAATTTATTCATGTCGTAGATCACCTTATGTCATGCGGCCTTTACCTACACCAGGTGTGAATTTCTTCATGTTGACACCTTATGTCGTGCGCCCTTTACTTGTGCCAAGGTGTGAGTTTCTTCATGTCCACACCTTATGTCGTGCGCCCTTTACTGCGCTTGAGGCATGAATTTCTTCATGTCGACACCTTATGTCATGCCCCTTTACTGCACTTGAAGGCGTAAATTTCTTCATATCGATGACTTATGTCGTGTGCCCTTCACTGCGCTTCAAGTAGCCGTGAATTTCTTCATGTTGACACCTTATGTCGGTGCGCACTTTACCTGTGCCAAGGTGTGAGTTTTTTCATGTCGACACCTTATGTCGTTTACCCTTTACTGCGGCCCAAGCCACCACGAATTTATTCATGTTGACACCTTATGACATGCACCCTTTAACTACACCAAGGTCGCGAATTTCTTCATGTCGACACTTTATGTCATGCGCCCTTTACTGCGCCAGGTACGAGGTTTCTTCATGTCCACACCTTATGTCGTGCGCCCTTTACCTTCGCCAAGGAATGAATTTCTTCATGTCAACAACTTATGTTATGCACCCTTTACTGCGCTAAGGCACGATTTCTTCATGTCGACACCTTATGTCGTGGTGCCCTTTACTGTATTAAGGCTCAGAATTTCTCCATGTCAACACATTATGTCGTCGCCCTTTACCTACACCAAGGCATGAGTTTCTTCATGTTGACACCTTATGTCGTGCGACCTTTACCTTCGCCAGGCATGAATTTCTTCATGTTGACACCTTAATTGTGCGCACTTTACTGTTCCAGGCACAAATTTCTTCATGTCAACACCTTATGTTGTGTGCCCTTTACCTACGCTAAGGAGTGAATTTTTCATGTCGACACCTTATGTCGTCCGCCCTATACCTACGCCAAGGTTTCAAATTTCTTCTTATCGACAACTTATGTCATGCACCTTTACCTACTCCAAGGCACGAGTTTCTTCATGTCGACACCTTATGTCATGCACACTTTACTTGCGCCAGGCGTGAATTTCTTCATGTCGACACCTTATGTCGTGCGCCCTTTACTGCGCTTGAGGCACTGATTTCTTCATGTTGACATCTTATGTCATGCGCACTTTACCTAAGCCAAGGCACAAATTTCTTTATGATGACACTTTATGTCATGCGCCCTTTACCTCTGCGAGGCACAAATTTATTCATGTCGACACCTTATGTTGTGTGCCTTTACTGTGCTGAGGTGAGAATTTCTTCATGTCGACACCTTATGTCATGCTCCATTTACTGCGAGGTGAGATTTTCTCCATGTCGACACCTTATGTCGTGTGCCCTTTACTTGCGCTAATGGTGATTTTCTTTATGTCGACACCTTATGTCGTGTGCCCTTTACCAACGCCAAGGTTCGAATTTCTTGATGTTGACACCTTATGTCGTGTGCCCTTTACCTAAACCAAGGCACGAATTTCTTCATGACGACACTTTACGTCGTGCGGCCTTTACCTACGCCAAGTGAAAATTTCTTCATGGCGACACCTTATGTTATGCACACTTTGCTGTACCAAGGTGCGAATTTCTTCATGTGACACCTTATGTCATGCACCCTTTACGTGCGCTAAGGTGAGATTTTCTCCATGTCGACTCCTTATGTTGTGCGCCATTTACCTGCGCCAAGGTGCGAATTTCTTCATGTCGACACCTTATGTCATGCGCTTCTTTACCTTGTGATGGCATGAATTTCTTCATGTCGAAATCTTATGTTATGTGCCCTTTACTTGTGCCCGAGGTGTGAATTTCTTCATGTTGAAGCCTTATTAGTGTGACCTTTACTTGCGCGAGGAGCAGATTTCTTCATGTCGACACCTTATGTCATGCGTCCTTTACTGTTCGGGAAAAATTTCTTCATGTCGACACCTTATGTTGTGTGCCCTTTACCTAGGCCAAGGTGTGAATTTTTTCATGTCCACACCTTATGTCGGGAGCCCTTTATGCGGGCCAGGTGCGAGTTTCTTCATGTTGACACCTTATGTCGTGCACCCTTTACTGCGCGAGGCATGAATTTATTCATGTCAACACCTTATGTCATGCACCAATTACTGCGCGAGGCATGAATTTCTTCATGTCGACACCTTATGTCATCATGGTTTACCTGCTGTCGAGGGTGCGAATATTTTTATGTCGACTCTTTATGTCGTGTGCCCTTTATACGTGCCCAAGGTGCAGATTTCTTCATGTCGACACTTTATGTGGTGCTCCTTTACACGTGCCCGAGGTGTGATTTCTTCACGTGGACACCTTATGTCATGCGCCCTTTACTGCGCACCAAGGCATGGATTTCTTCATGTCGACTCCTTATGTCGTCGCGCCTTTACTGCCTTGAGCAGGCACAAATTTCTTCATGTCGACATCTTATGTCATGTGCCCTTTACCTACACCAAGGCGTGAATTTCTTCATGACGAAAATTTATGTTGTGCATCCTTTACCTGTGCCAAGGCAAAAATTTCTTCATGTCGACACCTTATGTTGTGCACCCTTTACGTATGCCAAGGCGCGATTTCTTCATGTCGACACCTTATGGGTGCACCCTTTACTTGCACCAATGCGAGATTTTCTCCATGTCCACACCTTATGTCATGCGCCCTTTTCTTGCACCAAGGGTGAGTTTCTTCATGTCGACACCTTATGTCGTGCGCCCTTTACCTGCGCCAAGGTGTGAATTTCTTCATGTAAACACGTTTTGTCATGCGCACTTTACCTGCGCCAAGGCGTGAGTTTCTTCATGTCGACACGTTACGTCGTGCGGTGACCTTTACTGCGTGAGCCACGAATTTATTCATGTCGACACATTACGTCATGCGCCCTTTACCTGTGCCAAGGTGTGAATTTCTTCATGTCGACATTTTATGTCGTGCACCCTTTACCTGTGCTAAGGCGCGAGTTTCCTCATGTCCACATCTTATGTCTTGCGCCCTTTACCTACGCCAAGGCATGAATTTCTTCATGTCGACACCTTATGTTGTGCACCCTTTACCTGCACTTTGAGGCATGAATTTCTTCATGTCGACACCTTATGTCGTGTGTCCTTTACTTGTGCCAAATCATGAATTTATTCATGTCGTCACCTTATGTCGTGTACCCTTTACCTGCGCCAAGGTGTGAATTTCTTCATGTTGACACCTTATGTCATGCACCTTTACTTGTGCCAAGGTGCGAGTTTCTTCATGTCCACACCTTATGTCGTGTGCCCTTTACTGCGCCAAGGCATGAATTTCTTGATGTCGACACCTTATGTCATGCACCCTTTACTGCGCAAGTGACTTTCTTCATGTCGAAACTTATGTCGTGTGCCCTTCACTTGCGCTGCGTGAGCCGTGAATTTCTTCATGTTGACACCTTATTTCGTGCGCACTTTACCTGCGCGGGCGTGAGTTTTTCATGTTGACACCTTATGTCATGCACCCTTTACTGCGTGAGCCACGAATTTATTCATGTCGACACCTTATGTCATGCACCCTTTACCTACGCTTGAGGTACAAATTTCTTCATGTCGACACTTTATGTCATGCGCCCTTTACCTGCGCCAAGGTGCGAGTTTCTTCATGTCCACACCTTATGTCGTGCGCCCTTTACCTTCGCCAAGGCATGAATTTCTTCATGTTGACACCTTATGTCGTGCACCCTTTACCTGCTTGCACTAGGAACAAATTTCTTCATGTCGACACCTTATGTCGTGTGCCCTTTACTCGCTGCTGTGAGCTTGATTTCTCCATGTTAACACATTATGTCGTCGACCTTTACTGCGCTAAGGCGTGAGTTTCTTCATGTTGACACCTTATGTTGTGCGACCTTTACCTTCACCAAGGCACGAATTTCTTCATGTTGACACCTTATATCATGCCCACTTTACCTGTTCCAGGGCTGGCACAAATTTCTTCATGTCGACACCTTATGTTGTGCCCTTTACCTACACTAAGGGTGAATTTTTCATGTCGACACCTTATGTCATGCACCTTTACTTCTGCTAAGTGGCGCGATTTCTTCATCTCGATACCTTATTTCATGCACCCTTTACCTAAACCAAGGCGTGAATTTCTTCATGTCAACACTTTATGTCATGCGCCCTTTACTGCGCTTGAGGCAAGATTTTCTCCATGTCGACACCTTATGTCATGCGCCTTTACTTGCACTAAGGTGTGAGTTTCTTTATGTCGACACCTTATGTCGTGCACCGTTTACCTACGCCAACGCGTGAATTTCTTGATGTCGACACCTTATGTCATACGCACTTTACCTGCACTTGAGCGTGAGTTTCTTCATGTCGACAGTTATGTTGTGCACCCTTTACTGTGCCCGAGGCACCAAATTCTTCATGTCGACAACTTATGTATGTGCACCATTTACCTCCGCCAAGGCATGAATTTCTTCATGTCGACACCTTGTTTCGTGTGCCCTTTACTGTGCCAGGCCTGGAATTTCTTCATGACGACAATTTATGTCGTGGCCCTTCTGCGCGCTTGAGGTGCAAATTTCTTCATATTGACACCTTATGTTGTGCGCCCTTTACTGTGCCGAGGAACAAATTTCTTCATGTGGAGACACCTTATGTCGTGCACCCTTTACTGTGCCTAAGGAAAGATTTTCTCCATGTCACACCTTATGTCATGCGCCCTTTACTTGCACTAATGTGTGAGTTTATTTATGTCGACACCTTATGTCGTGCTCCTTTACCTGCGCTGTAGCGCGTGAATTTCTCTATGTCGACACCTTATGTCGTGCGCTTTACTGCGCACCAGGCACGAGTTTCTTCATGTCACACCTTATGTTGTGTACCCTTTACTGCGCGAGGGCACGCGATTTCTTCATGTCGACATGACTTATGTCATGCACCATTTACCTCCACTAAGGCATGAATTTCTTCATGTCGACACCTTATGTCTTGCGCCCTTACTTGTGCCCAGGCGTGGAATTTCTTCATTTCAACACTTTATGTTGAGCCCTTTACTGCGCCAGGTGCTGATTTCTTCATGTCGACACCTTATGTTTTGTGCCCTTCACTGCTTGAGGTGTGAATTTCTTCATGTCGATACCTTATGTCATGCGTGCCTACGCTAAGGCATGAATTTCTTCATGTCGACACCTTATGTTTTGCACCATTTACTTGCTTGAGGCACAAATTTTTCATGTCTACACCTTATATGTCGTGCACCCTTTACGTGCCAGGTGTGAATTTCTTCATGTCGACACCTTACGTCATTCACACTTTACTGCTGAAGGTGCGAGTTTCTTCATGTCCAAACCTTATGTCGTGCACCCTTTACCTACGCGAGGCACACATTTCGTCATGTCGAAATGTTATGTCTTCATACATTACTGTACGAGGCGGGAATTTATTCATGTCGATACTTTATGTCGTCGACCTTTACTGCACTAAGGGTGAATTTCTTCATGACGACACTTTATGTCGTGTGCCCTTTAGCTTTGCAAAGGCGCAGTTTATTTATGTCGAAAACTTATGTTGTGCACCCTTTACCTTTGCGAGCGCAAATTTCTTCATATCGACACCTTATGTTGTGTGCCCTTTACATGCGCCAGGCGTGAATTTCTCCATGTCGACACCTTATGTCGTGCGTCCTTTACCTATGCCAGGCGTGAGTTTCTTAAAGTCGACACCTTATGTTGTGCGACCTTTACCTTCGCCAAGGAATGAATTTCTTCATGTCGACACTTTATGTCGTGCGCACTTTACATTGTTCAGGGCACAAATTTCTTCATGTCGACACCTTATGTTGTGTGCCCTTTACCTACGCTTGGCGCGTGAATTTTTCATGTCGACCGACATGTGTTGCGCCCTTTACCTGTGACAAGGCACGAGATTTCTTCATGTGGAAACCTTATGTCATGTGCCCTTTACTGCGCACTTTTGAGGAGCGAATTTCTTCATGTCGACACCTTATGTCATGAGCCATTTACTGCTTTAAGGCTCGAGGTTTCTTCATGTCGAAACCTTATGTCATGCGCCCTTTACGTGCCCGAGGCACAAATTTCTTCATGTCGAAACCTTATGTAGATGCCCTTAACTTTGCGCTGAGGGCAAGGTTTCTTTATGTCTACACCTGTATGTAACGTGCGCCCTTTACCTACACCAAGGCACGGATTTCTTCATGTTGACAACTTATTTCATCCGCACTTTACATGCATCAAGGTCTGCGAATTTCTTCATGTCGACACCTTATGTCATGCACCCTTTACCTATGCCAAGGAGCGAATTTCTTCATGATAAAACTTTATGTAAATGTGCAGCCCTTTACTGCACTGGCACAAATTTCTTCATATCGACATCTTATTTTTGTGCCCTTTACTGTGCCCGAGGGCATGGATTTCTTCATGTTGATACATTATGTCATGCGCCCTTTACCTACGTGAAGGCACAAATTTCTTCATGTCGACACCTTATGTTGTGTGCCCTTTACATGTGCCAAGGAAAAAATTTCTTCATGTCGACACTTTATATCGTACGCCCTTTACCTACTCTAAGGCATTAATTTATCCATGTCAACACCTTATGTCGTGCCCTTAGTTGCGCGAGACGCGAGTTTTTCAAGTCAACACGTTATGTTGTGCGCCCTTTATCTGCTTGAGGCGTGAATTTCTTGATGTCGACACCTTATGTCATGCACCCTTCACCTATGCCAAGGCTGGAATTTCTTCATGTCGGGCACCTTATGTCGTGCACCTTTACTGCGCCAAGTGCGCAGATTTCTTCATCTCGACACCTTATTTAGTTAAGCCCTTTACTGCGCCTGTGAGGGTGGAATTTCTTCATGTCAACACTTTATGTCGTACACCCTTTACTGTGCGAGGCCTGAATTTCTTCTTGTCGACACCTTATGTTGTGCACCCTTTACTATGCCAGGCATGAATTTCTTCATGTCGATAGGTTATGTCATGTGCCCTTTACATGCCCAGTGTGCAATTTCTTCGTGTCGACACCTTATGTCGTGCGCCCTTTACCTGTACCAAGGCATGAATTTTTTCATGTCGACACCTTATATCGTGTGCCCTTTACCTGCGCCAAGGCATGAATTTCTTCATGTCGACACCTTATGTAGTGCGCCCTTTACCACCGCACCAGGCGCGAGGTTTCTTCATGTTGACACCTTATGTCATGTGCCCTTTACCTATGCCAAGGCACGAATTTCTTCATGTCGACACCTTATGTCGTGTGCCCTTTACCTACGCGAAGGCGTGATTTCTTCATGTCGAAACCTTACGTTGTGCGCCTTTACTGTCTTGGCGTGGATTTATTCATGTCGACACCAGTATGTCGTGCTCCCTTTACTGCGGCATTGTGAGATATTCACCATGTGGACACCTTGTGTCATATGCCCTTTACTTGTTCCAGGCACACGGTTTCCTCATGTCGACACCTTATGTCGTGCGCCCTTTACAGGCCTAGGCACGAATTTCTGATGTCGACACCTTATGTCATGCGTAGTTTACTGCCTTGCAGGCGCGAGTTTCTTCATGTCGACACCTTATGTTGTGCACCCTTTACTGCGACGAGGCACGAATTTCTTCAAGTCGACACCTTATGTGTGCACCTTTACTGCGCTAAGGGTGAATTTCTTGTCGACACTTTATGTCATAAGCCCTTTACTGCGCTGAGGCACGAGATTTCTTCATGTCGACACCTTATGTTGTGCACCCTTTACTGTGTGCCAAGTGCGCAGATTTGTTCATGTCGATGACTTATGTCATGTGCCCTTTACCCGTGCCAAGGTGTGAATTTCTTCATGTCACACCTTATGTCATGTGTTTGTTTACAATGCCATGGCTCAAGTTTTTCATGTCGACACCTTATGTCTTAGCCCTTTACTTCGGCCAAGGCGCGAATTTCTTCATGTCGACACCTTATGTCATGCACCCTTTACTGTGTCAAGGCGTGAATTTCATCATTTCGACACCTTATGTCATGCGCCCTTTACCTGTTCAGAGGCATAAGTTTATTCATGTGGACACCTTATGTGGTGCCCTTTACTGTCAATGCCCAGTAGTGGGATTTTCTAATGTCGACACCTTATGTCATGCGCCCTTTACCTATCTGCAGGGTGAATTTCTTCATGTCGACACCTTATGTAGTGCGCCCTTTACTGCGTCAGGCATAAGTTTCTTAATGTCAACACCTTATGTTGTGCGCCCTTTACTTCTGCGCCGGGCGTGAATTTCTTCATGTCGACACTTTATGTCATGTGCCCTTTACTGCGCGCCAGTAGCAGATTTCTTCATGTCGACACCTTATGTTGTGTGCCCTTTACAATGCGAAGGTGAGAAATTTCTTCATGTCTACACCTTATGTCATGCACACTTCACATGTGCCCGAGGTGCAAATTTCTTCATGTCGAAACCTTATGTCATGTAGCGCGCCTTTACTTGCGCCAGGCGCCTTTTACTGTGCCAAGTGCGATTTCTTCATGTCGACACCTTATGTTGTGTGCCCTTTACACACGTGCCAGGATGAAATTTCTTCATGTCGACACCTTATGTCATGCACACTTTACCTGTGCCATAGTGCAAATTTCTTCATGTCGAAACCTTATGTCATACGCACTTTACTTGCACCAAGGCGTAAGTTTATTGATGTCTACACCTTATGTCGTGCACCCTTTACCTGCGCCAAGGCACGGATTTCTTCATGTCGACAACTTATGTCATCTGCCCTTTACATCCGTAAAGGTCGAATTTCTTCATGTTGACACCTTATGTCATGCGCCCTTTACCTACCCCAATGGCGAGATTTCTTCATGTGCGACACTTTATGTCGTGCGCCCTTTACCTGTACCAAGGCACAAATTTCTTCATATCGACATCTTTTTTTGCGCCCTTTACCTACCTTTGAGGCATGAATATCTTCATGTTGATACATTATGTCGTCGCCCTTTACTGCGCTTGAGGCACAAATTTCTTCATGTCGACACCTTATGTTGTGTGCCTTTACATGTGCCAGGTGCTTATTTCTTCATGTCGGCACCTTATGTCATGCATGCCCTTTACCTACACGAGGCGTGAATTTATCCATGTCGACACCTTATGTCATCGCCCTTTACTTGCACCCAGGCGCAAGTTTTTTCATGTCGACACCTTATGTCGTGCGCCCTTTATCTACGCCAAGGCGTGAATTTCTTGATGTCGACACCTTATGTCATGCGCACTTTAACTGAGCCAAGGCGCGAGTTTCTTCATGTCGACACCTTATGTCGTGCACCCTTTACCTATGCCAGGCACGATTTCTTCATGTCGACACCTTATGTCGTGCACCTTTTACATCCGCCAAGGCACGAATTTCTTCATCTCGATACCTTATTTCATGCACCCTTTACCTACACCAAGGCGTGAATTTCTTCATGTCAACACTTTATGTCATGCGCCCTTTACCTGCACCAAGGTGTGAATTTTTTCATGTCGACACCTTATGTTGTGCACCCTTTACTGTGCTTGAGGCACAAATTTCTTCATGTCGACACCGTATGGCATGTGCCCTTTACCCGCGCCAAGGCATGAATTTCTTCATGTCAACACCTTATGTTGTGTGCTGTTTACCTGCACAAAGGTGCGAGTTTCTTCATGTCGACACCTTATGTCTTTCGCCCTTTACCTTTGCCCAGGCGCAGATTTCTTCATGTCGACACCTTATGTCATGCGCCCTTTACTTGTGTCAGAGGCACGAATTTCTTCTGTCGACACCTTGTGTCATGCGTCCTTTACTGTTCCAGGCACAAATTTCTTCATGTCGACACCTTATGTGGTGCGCCTTTACACAATGCCAAAGCTCAAATTTTCTCATGTCGACACCTTATGTGGTGTGCCCTTTACTGTGTAAGTGGTGAATTTCTTCATGTCGACACCTTATGTAGTGCACCATTTACTGCGTCAGGCGTAAGTTTCTTAATGTCGACACCTTATGTCGTGTGCCCTTTACCTATGCCAAGAGGTGAGAATTTCTTCATGTCGACACCTTATGTCATGCGCCTTTACTGCGCGAGGTGAGATTTTCTCCATGTCGACACCTTATCTTTGTGTGCCCTTTACTTTAAGCTAAATGTGATTTTCTTTATGTCGACACCTTATGTCGTGTGCCCTTCTGTATGAGAGGTTCGAATTTTTGATGTTGACACCTTATGTAAGTGCGCCATTTACCTAAACCAAGGCACGATTTTCTTCATGATGACACTTTACGTCGTGGCCCTTTACCTACGCCAAAGTGCAAATTTCTTCATGGTGACACCTTATGTTGTGCACCCTTTTCTGTGCCAAGGTGCGAATTTCTTCATGTCGACACCTTATGTAGGTGCGCCATTTACGTGCGCTAAGGTGAGATTTTCTCATGTCGACTCCTTATGTTGTGTGCCATTTACTGCTTGTGAAGGTGCGAATTTCTTCATGTCGACACCTTATGTCATGCGCACTTTACTGCGCCATGGCGTGAGTTTCTTCATGTATCGACACCCTACGTCGTTTGCCCTTTATCTGTGCCCAGGCGGAATTTCTTCATGTCGACACCTTATTTCATGCGCCCTTTACCTATGCCAGGTCACGAGATTTCTTCATGTCGACACCTTGTATGTCATGCACCTTTACCCGTGCCAGGCGAGGTTTCTTCATGTCCACACCTTATGTCATGTTCCTTTACGTGCCCGAGGCACAAGAGTTCTTCATTTAACGAAACATGTCATGCACCTTTACCTGCGCCAATGATGTCGAATTTTTCATTTGAAACCTTATGTCGTGCTTCCCTTTACCTACACCAAAGAGCGAATTTCTTCATGACGACACTTTATGTCGTGTGTCCTTTACTGCTTGCCAAGGAAAAATTTGTTCATTTCGACACCTTATGTTGTGCAAGCCCTTTACTGTGCCAAGTGCGAAATTTTTCATGTCGACACCTTATGTCATGTGCCCTTACACGTGCGAGGTGCGGGAATTTATTCATGTCGACAACTTATGTCGTGTGCACTTAACCTACGCTAAGGCGCGAGTTTCTTCATGTCGACACCTTATGTCGTGCACCCTTTATATATGCCAAGGCGTGAATTTCTTCATGTCGACATCTTATATCTTGCACCTTTTACCTATGCCAAGGCATGAATTTCGTCATGATGACACTTTATGTCGTGCATCCTTTACCTCCTCTAAGGCACAAATTTCTTCATGTTGACACCTTATGTTGTGTGCCCTTTACTTGCACTAAGGCACAAATTTCTCCATGTCGACACCTTATAATCGTGCGGCCTTTACCTTGGCCAAGGTGCGAGTTTCTTCATGTCGACACCTTATGTCGTGGAGACCTTTACCTTCGCTTGAGGCACGAATTTCTCCATATGGACACCTTATCTCATGCGCACTTTACTGTTCCAAGTCAAAATTTCTTCATGTCGACACCTTATGTTGTGTGACCTTTACCTAAGCAAAGGTGCGAATTTTTTCATGTCGACACCTTATGTCGTGTGCCCTTTACTGTACCAGGTGTGAATTTCTTCATGTCGACACCTTATGTCGTGCGCCCTTTACCTATGCCAAAGCGTGAGTTTCTTCATGTTGAAACCTTATGTCATCGCCTTCCTTTACTGCGCTGAGGTCTGCGAATTTCTTCATGTCGACACTTTATGTCATGCCCTTTACTGCGCTGTGGCGCGAGTTTCTTCATGTCGACATCTTATGTCATACGCCCTTTACCTACGCCAAAGCGTGGATTTCTTCATGTGAAACTTTATGTCATGCGTGCTTTACCTATGCCAAGGAGAAAATTTCTTCATGTGGACACCTTATGTCATGCGCCCTTTACCTCACGCCAAGCCACGAGATTTCTTCATGTCGACACCTTATGTCATGCGCCTTTACTGCGCCAAGGTGCGGGTTTCTTCATGTCGACACCTTATGTCGTGCACCCTTTACTGTGCGAAGGCACAAATTTATTCATGTTGACACCTTATGTCAAGCACCCATTACTGCGCGGCGTGGATTTCTTCATTTCGACACCTTATGTCATGTGCCCTTTAACTATGCCAGTCGTGAATTTCTTCATGTCAAAACTTTATGTCATCGACCTTTATCTACGCCAAGGTGAAAGATTTTTTCATGTCGACACCTTATGTGAATTAAGCCCTTTACTGTGCCAGGCACGAATTTCTTCATGTCGAAACCTTATGTCATAAGCCCTTTACTGCGCTTGAGTGGATTTCTTCATGTCAACACCTTATGTCGTGTACCCTTTACCTATCTGCGAAGGCGAGATTTCTTCATGTCGACATCTTATGTCATGCACCCTTTACGTACACCAAGGCACAAATTTTTTCATGATGACAATTTATGTGTGGCGCCTTTTACCCTACGCTTGAGGTGCAAATTTCTTCATATCGACACCTTATGTTGTGCACTTTACTTTACGTGCCAGAGGCACGAGATTTCTTCATGTTGACACCTTATGTCGTGCACCTTTACTGTGCCAGGGCAAGATTCTCTCCATGTCGACACCTTATGTCGTGTGCGCCCTTTACTTGTCTTTAAGATGTGAGTTTCTTCATGTCGACACCTTATGTCATGTGCCCTTTACATGTGCCAGGCGCGAGGTTTCTTCATGTCGACACCTTATGTCGTGTGCCCTTTACATTGCTTGGAACAAATTTCTTCATGTTGGCACCTTATGTCGTCCGCCCTTTACCTATGGCAAGGCGCAAATTTCTTCATGTTGAAATCTTATATGTTGCTCCTTTACCTACACCCGAAGGTGAATTTCTCCATATCCACACCTTATGTCGTGCACCCCTTTACGTGCCCAGTGCGAGTTTCTTCATGTCGAAACCTTATGTCGTGCGACCTTTACCTTCGCCCGTAAGGCACGAATTTCTTCATGTTGACACCTTATCTCATGCGCACTTTACATTCCAAGGCACAAATTTCTTCATGTCGACACCTTATGTTATGCGCCTTTACCTAAGCCAAGGCGCGAGATTTCTTAATGTGAGCGCTTTATGTCATCCACCCTTTATCTGCGCTTGGGCGTGGATTTTCATGTCGACACCTAATGTGGTGCACCTTTACCCGTATACTTGAGGCACGTGTTTATTCATATCGACACCTTATGTGATGCTGCCCTTCTGGGTGCCCGAGAGGCACAAATTTCTTCATGTCGACACCTTATGTCGTGTGCCCTTTTACATTGCGAAGGCACGGATTTCTTCATGCCGACATCTTATGTCATGCACCTTTACGTACACCAAGGCACAAATTTCTTCATGACGACAATTTATGTCATGCGCCTTTTACATGCTGTGAGTGCAAATTTCTTCATATCGACACCTTATGTTGTGCGCCCTTTACCTCGTGCCAGGAACAAATTTCTTCATGTCGACACCTTATGTCATGCACTCTTTACTGCGTGAAGGCAAGATTTTCTCCATGTCGACACCTTATGTCGTGCTCCCTTTACTTGCACTAAGGTGTGAGTTTCTTTATGTCGACACCTTATGTAATAGCCCTTTACCTAGGCCAACACGTGAATTTCTTGATGTCGACACCTTATGTCATACGCTTTACCGGCACCAAGGCGTGAGTTTCTTCATGTCGACACCTTATGTTGTGCACCCTTTACTGCGCTTGAGGCACCAATTTCTTCATGTCGACAACTTATGTTGAGCACCATTTACCTCCGCTAAGGCATGAATTTCTTCATGTCGACACCTTATGTCTTGCGCCCTTTACTGCGCGAGGCATGAATTTCTTCATTTCAACACTTTATGTTGTGCCCTTTACTGCGCTTCGAGGCATGAATTTCTTCATGTATGGACACCTTATGTTGTGCGCCCTTCACTGCACCAAGGCGTGAATTTCTTCATGTGTCGATACCTTATGTCATGCGTACCTACGCTAAGGAATGAATTTCTTCATGTTGACACCTTATGTTGTGCACCATAAACTTGCGAGAGGCACAATTTTTCATGTCTACACCTTATGTCATGCGCCCTTTACTGCGCCCAAGGTGTGAATTTCTTCATGTCGACACCTTACGTCATTCGCTCTTTACGTGCGAAGGTGCGAGTTTCTTCATATCCGGACCTTATGTCGTGCACCCTTTACTGCGCTGAGGCACACATTTCGTCATGTCGAAGCGTTATGTCATGCGCCCTTCACTGTGCTTGAGGCAGGAATTTATTCATGTTGATACTTTATGTCGTGCGACCTTTACTGCACTAAGGTGAATTTCTTCATGACGACACTTTATGTCGTGTGCCCTTTAGGCTGCTTGTAGTATGAGTTTATTTATGTCGAAAACTTATCTTGTGCACCTTTACCTTTGCCAGAGCACAAATTTCTTCATATCGACACCTTATGTTGTGCCCTTTACATGCACGAGGCGTGAATTTCTCCATGGCGACACCTTATGTCGTCATGCGCCCTTTACTGTGCCCAAGGTGTGAGTTTCTTAATGTCGACACCTTATGTTGTTCGACCTTTACCTTTGCCAAGGAATGAATTTCTTCATGCCGACACTTTATGTCGTGTGCACTTTACTGTTCCAGAGGCACATTTCTTCATGTCGACACCTTATGTTGTGTGCCCTTTACCTACGCCAGGGCGTGAATTTTCATGTCGACCCGACATGTGGTGCGCCCTTGCACTGTGCCCAGAAGTGCGAGATTTCTTCATGTCGAAACCTTATGTGTAAGCCCTTAACTGCGCTTTGAGGGAGTTTCTTTATGTCTACACCTATGTCGTGCCCTTTACCTACACCAAGGCACGGATTTCTTCATGTCGACAACTTATGTCATCCGCCCTTTACATGCATTAAGGTCGAATTTCTTCATGTCGACACCTTATGACATGCGCCCTTTACCTACGCGAGGAGTGAATTTCTTCATGTGACACTTTATGTCGTGCGCCCTTACTGCACCCTGAGGCACAAATTTCTTCATATCGACATCTTATTTTTTGAGCCCTTTACCTGTGCCAAGGCATGAATTTCTTCATGTTGATACATTTATGTCATCGCGCCCTTTACTGCGCGAGGCACAAATTTCCTCATGTCGACACATTATATCATACACCCTTTACTGCAGCTAAGGCATTAATTTCTCCATGTCAACACCTTATGTCGTGGCGCCCTTAGTTGCGCCAAGAGCGAGGTTTTTCAAGTCGACACCTTATGTCGGGCGCCCTTTCTCTGCGTGAGGCGTGAATTTCTTGATGTCGACACCTTATGTCATGCACCTTCACTATGCCAGGGCAGAGAATTTCTTCATGTCGGCACCTTATGTCGTGTGCCCTTCCCTGTGGCGGCAGTTTCTTCATCTCGGCACTTATTTAGTGCGCCCTTTACTGCGTGAGGGTGAATTTCTTCATGTCGACACTTTATGTCGTACACCCTTTACCTTGTAGGGCTGAATTTCTTCTTGTCGACACCTTATGTTGTGCGCCCTTTACAATGCGAGAGGCATGAATTTCTTCATGTCGATAGGTTATGTCATGCGCCCTTTACACCGTGCCAGTGGCAATTTCTTCGATGTGGACACCTTACGTCGTGCGCCCTTTACTACCCGAAGGCGTGAATTTTTTCATGTCGACACCTTATATCGTGTGCCCTTTACTGCGCTTGAGGCATGAATTTCTTCATGTCGACACCTTATGAAGTCTTGTGGTTTACTGCTGAGGCACGAGTTTCTTCATGTTGACACCTTATGTCGTGCGCCCTTTACCTATGCCCAGGAGGCACTGAATTTCTTCATGTCGACACCTTATGTTGTGTGCCCTTTACCTATGCCAAGGCGTGACTTTCTTCATGTCGACACCTTATGTTGTCGCCCTTGACTTTGCCCGGGCGTGGTTTATTCATGTCGACACCTTATGTCGTGCTCCCTTTACCTGTGGCATTGTGAGATTTTCACCATGTCGACACCTTATGTCATACGCCCTTTACTTGTTCCAAGGCACGAGTTTCCTCATGTTGACACCTTATGTCATACGCCCTTTACCTGTGCCAAGGCACAAATTTCTAGATGTCGACACCTTATGTCGGTGCGCGGTTCTGCGCGAGGCTCAGTTTCTTCATGTCAACACCTTATTTTGTGCACCCTTTACTGTGCCAGAGGCCACGAATTTCAAGTCAACACCTTATGTCGTGCACCCTTTACCTACGCCCAGGGTGAATTTCTTCATGTCGAAACACTTTATGTCATGCGCCCTTTACCTGTGCCAAGGCACGAATTTCTTCATGTCGACACCTTATGTTGTGCGCCCTTTACCTGTGCCAAGGCGCGAATTTCTTCATGTCGACACCTTATGTCATGTGCCCTTTACCCATGCCAAGGTGTGAATTTCTTCATGTCGACACCTTATGTCATGTGTTGTTTACTGTGCCATGGCTCAAGTTTCTTCATGTCGACACCTTATGTCTTGCCCTTTACTTCACGCGCGAATTTCTTCATGTCGACACCTTATGTCATGCGCCCTTTACCTACGCCAAGGCGTGAATTTCATCATGTCGACACCTTATGTCATGCGCCCTTTACCTGTTCCAAGGCACAAATTTCTTCATGTCGACACCTATATAGTTAAGCCCTTTACATGTGCCCAGTCCGTAAATTTTCTAATGTCGACACCTTATGTCGTGCGCCCTTTACTGCGTAAGGCGAATTTCTTCATGTTGACACCTTATGTAGTGCACCCTTTACTGCGTCGAGGCATAAGTTTCTTAATGTCGACACCTTATGTATGTCGTGCCCTTTACCTACGCCCGGCGTGAATTTATTCATGTCGACACTTTATGTCGTGTGCCCTTTACCTCACGCGAGGCGTGAATTTCTTCATGTCGACACCTTATGTTGTGTGCCCTTTACTGTGCCCGAGGCGAAATTTCTTCATGTCTACACCTTATGTCATGCACACTTTACATGTGCCAGGTGCTGAAATTTCTTCATGTCGAAACCTTATCTCGTAAGCCCTTTACTTGCGCTTGAGATGCCCTTTACTGCGTTGAGGCACGAGATTTCTTCATGTCGACACCTTATGTTGTGTGCCCTTTACTGTCAATGCAAGGCAGAAATTTCTTCATGTCGACGACATGTCATGCACACTTTACATGCGAGGTGCAAATTTCTTCATGTCGAGAACCTTATGTCATACACCCTTTACTTGGGCCAAGTGCGAGTTTATTCATTCTACACCTTGTATGTGCGCCCTTACCTACTGCTGAGGCACGGATTTCTTCATGTCGAGTAACTTATGTCATCCGCCCTTTACATGCGTAAAGGTGCGAATTTCTTCATGTCGACACCTTATGTCATGCACCCTTTACCTACGCCCGATGGCGAGATTTCTTCATGTGACACTTTATGTCGTTAAGCCCTTCTACACATGCCACGAGGCACAAATTTTTCATGTCGACATCCTTTTTTTGCGCCCTTTACACGCCCCAAGGCATGAATATCTTCATGGTGATACATTATGTCATGCGCCCTTTACCTGTGCCAAGGCACAAATTTCTTCATGTCGACACCTTATGTTGTGTGCCCTTTACATGTGCCCGAGGTCTTGAATTTCTTCATGTCGGCACCTTATGTCGTGCGCCCTTTACATCGCCAAGGCGTGGTTTATCCATGTCAACACCTTATGTTGTGCCCTTTACTTGCACCAGGCGCGAGTTTTTCATGTCGACACCTTATGTCGTTGTGCCCTTTATCTGCCAAGGCGCGAGATTTCTTGATGTCGACACCTTATGTCATGCGCACTTTAAGCCCGGAGGCCCAGAGCGCGCGAGTTTCTTCATGTCGACACCTTATGTACCGTGCACCCTTTACCTATGCCAGAGGCACGAATTTCTTCATGTCAACACCTTATGTCGTGCACCCTTTACCTCCGCTTGAGGTCAAAGATTTCTTCATCTCGATACCTTATTTCATGCACGCTTTACCTACACCAAGGCGTTAATTTCTTTATGTCAACACTTTATGTCATGCGCCCTTTACCTGCGCCAAGGTACGAATTTCTTCATGTCGACACCTTATGTTGTGCACCCTTTACCTGTGCCAAGGCGCGAATTTCTTCATGTCAACACCGTATGGCATGTGCCCTTTACGTGCGCCAAGGCGTGAATTTCTTCATGTCGACACCTTATGTTGTGTGCCGTTTACTGCACAAGGTCGCGAGTTTCTTCATGTGGACACCTTATGTCTTGCCCATTACCTCTGCCAGGTGTGAGATTTCTTCATGTCGACACCTTATGTCATGCGCCCTTTACTGTGTCAAGGTGCGCGAATTTCTTCCTATCGACACCTTATGTCATGCGCCCTTCTGTTCCCAGGGCACATTTCTTCATGTAATCGACACCTTATGTGGTGTGCTTGCCTTTAAGCTGCTTGCGAGGCTCAAATTTTCTCATGTCGACACCTTATGTATGGTGTGCCCTTTACGTGCGAGGGGTGAATTTCTTCATGTAGACACCTTATGTAGTGCGCCTTTACCTACGTCGGCGTAAATTTTTAATGTCGACACCTTATGTCATACGCCCTTTACTGTGCCCAAGCGAGATTTCTTCATGTCGACACTTTATGTGGTGTGCCCTTTACTGCACCAAGGCGTGAATTTCTTCATTTTGACACCTTATGTTGTGTGCTCGTTCTAGAAAGTACAATTTTATGAAAATCGGAGCTCGGAGTCCAAAGTTTCCAGACCGAAGCGTTGACTTTTCTCCTCTTTAAGTCGACCATTTAAGGCTTTTTCGTCAACGCATCCCTTTGTCCCAAATGTCCAGTCTTTGCGCGGGACAAATTCTTCTAAACCACATGAAATGGGCTTCCATGTCCCTTTTCTACCGGTGACACGTGGCGTGATCTGATTGGCCTTCGGCTCCTTTGGCTATCCGCGTCCCGCGTGTCCCTTTGTCCCATTTGGTCCAGATCTTTGAAGTTCCTGTTTGGCGGCCCCGGTGGTTCGGCGTACTCCACAGACCCAGATGTCCCATTTGCTTTCGGACCGTTTGGGAAAAATTTTCCCGGTCGCTTGCGGTTCGGCCCAGGTTAGTGTACTTTTGTCCCAGCGTCTTGGTGAAAGTTCTCATTTCAGCCGATCCGGCCGGTTCGCGATCACTTCACGTACTTTGATTGGCATTAATGATGCGGGCTACCTTGACTCATTTAAATGCAGGTTCGGCCGGTTTGGCGTCCAGGATGTCCCAAGCGTGCCCATCGACTATTGCAAGGACTAGGACTTAGCCATTTTTTATGATTTTTTCTAGCCTGAGCTTGTTTTTTGCAATTTTTTACATTTTCTCAGAACTTGCTTTCTTCTACTTGGACAGGAGGGAGTTAGAAAAAATATGAGGGGACCCTAGAAACATGAATTTTGTCCGGACTCAATATAATTGCTTAGGACTAAAGAATTTGATGAATGTTATCAAAATTACCTTGAGGGGTGAATTTTGGATAACAATTATGTAAATGTTTGCGCATTTTACTGCGATGTCAGGGATTTCTTCATGTAGGACACCTTATGTTGTGCACCCTTTACGTGTGAGGCAGAGATTTCTTCATGTCGAAACCTTATGTCGTACACGCGTTGCACTGTGCGGCGTGGTTTATTCATGTCGACACCTTATGTCGTGCGCGCTTTACTGTGCCCAGGCGTGAATTTCTTCATTTCGACACTTTATGTTATGTAAGCCCTTTACCTCACGCCAAGTCTATTTCTTCATGTTGACACTTTATATCGTCAAGCCCTTTACTGCGCGAGGTGCTAATTTCTTCATGTTGACACCTTATGTTGTGCGCACTTTACTGTGCCAGGCATGAATTTCTTCATGTCGAGCACCTTATGTCATGCGTCCTTTACTGCGCGGCGTAAATTTCTCCATGTCGACACCTGCTTGTCGTGCGCCCTTTACTTTTGCACCAAGGCGCGAGTTTCTTCATGTCGACACCTTATGTCGTGCGCTCTTTACTGTGCCAAGGCACAAATTTCTCGATGTCGACACCTTATGTCTTGTGCGGTTTACTGCGCTTGAGCCTGAGAGTTTCTTCATGTCGACACCTATGTCGTGCACCCTTTACTGCGCGAGGGCAGATTTCTTCATGTTGACACCTTATGTCATGCACCCTTTACCCTGCGCCCATGCGCGCGAATTTCTTCATGTCGACACCTTATGTCATGCAGCCCTTTACCTATGCCAAGGCACAAATTTCTTCATGTCGACACTTTATGTGTGTGCCCTTTTACACATTGCCCGAGGTGCGAATTTCTTCATGTCAATGAGTTTTGTCATGTGCCCTTTACCTGTGACAAGGCACGAATTTCTTCATGTCGACACCTTATGTGTATGTAAGTGCTGTTTACCTACGCCAGGCTCGGGTTTCTTCATGTCGACACCTTATGTCATGCGCCCTTTACTGTGCGAAGGCGAGAATTTCTTCATGTCGACACCTTATGTATGTCGTGCCCTTTACTGCATTCGCACCCGTGAATTTCTTCATGTGTCACACCTTGTGTCGTGCAAGCCCTTTACTGCGCTTGAGGAACAGAATTTCTTCATGTCGGCGACATGTCGTCTGCCCTTTACTGTGTCAGGCCGCGAATTTCTTCATGTCGACACCTTATGTCATATTAAGCCCTTTACTGCGCTTGAGGGTGAATTTCTTCTTGGCGATGATACTTTATGTCGTGCACCCTTTACTGCGCGGTAGAAGTGAAATTTCTTCATGTCGACATCTTATTTTTTTGCACCTTTACCTATGCCAAATCATGAGATTTCTTCATGTTGACACATTATGTCGTGCACCCTTTACATGCGCGCAGGCGGGAATTTCTTCATGTCGACACCTTATGTGTGCACCCTTTACTGCGTCGAGGTGAATTTCTTCATGTGACACTTTATGACGTCATGCGTTCTTTACACGTGCACTAGGACTAAATTTCTTCATGTCGACACCTTATGTTGTGTGCCCTTTACACTTCTGTGCTTGGCGCGAATTTAAGATCGTCATGTCGACACCTTATGTTGTGTGCCCTTTACGTGCCAAAGCGGCAATTTCGTCATGTCGACACCTTATGTCTTATGCCCTTTACATGTGCCAAGGCATGAATTTCTCCATGTCGACACCTTATGTCGTGGCCCTTTACTTGCATTGAGGCATGAGTTTTCATGTTGACACCTTATGTCGTGTGCCCTTTACTGCGCCTGAGCCGCGAGATTTATTGATGTCGACACCTTATGTCGTGCGGGACTTTACTGCGCCAGGCGCAAGTTTCTTCATGTCGACACCTTATGTCGTGCACCTTTACCTATGCCAGAGGCACGAGATTTCTTCATGTCGACACCTTGTGTAGGTGCACCATTTACCTCGCCCAGTGAGGGCGTGAATTTCTTCATGTCAACACCTTATGTCATGCCGCTTTACCTGCTCCAAGGCGCAGATTTCTTCATGTCGACACCTTATGTTGTGCCCCTTTACTGTGCGGGCGTGGATTTCTTCATGTCGACACCTTATGTCATGCGTCCTTTACTTGCACCAAGGCGCAATTTCTTCATGTCGACACCTTATGTCGTGCTGTGAGCTCGAGTTTCTTCATGTATAGACACCTTATGTCTTGCGCCCTTCACTTTTGCCAAGGCGCGAATTTCTTCATGTCGACACACCTTATGTCAGCCAATTAAGCCCTTTACCTCGCTAAGAGCATGAATTTCTTCATGTATCGACACCTTATGTCTTCGTCCTTTACTGCGCTTGAGGTGTGAATTTCTCCATGTCGACACCTTATGTTGTCCGCGTTTACTGCTTGAGGCTCAAATTTCTTCATGTCGACACCTTGTAATATGCGCCCTTTACTGCACCCAAGGCGTGAATTTCTTCATGTCGACACGTTATGTTGTGCACCCTTTACTTGCTTTGTTTTTCCTTTATCTACCCAAGGGAAGATATATCTGACAGTATTTGCATAACAACTGATTAACACGATGAGATCCCTCTCCACCATTAGTTCGAGATTTTGGTGTGATGGCATGTCTTTTAGCTCGATACTCCGAGCGATTAAGCGTACTACCCCTAGTGTAGTTATGGGATGGGTGACCTCCCAGGAAAATTCCTAGTGTCACTTCCTCTTAATATGTTGTTGGGCCTGATTGGGTGTATACCCGGCTCCATAATGTGGGAGGGTGATGGTGTATCAGCTATTTAACACGATAAGATCTCTCTCCACCATAAGTTCAAGCTTTTGGTGTGATGGCAAGTTGTGTAGCTCACGATACCAGCCCGGTTAAGCACGCTTGACCCCCCCATAGTAGTTACCTCTGGATGGGTGACCTCCCGGGAAATTCTCGGTGTCACTTCCTCTTAATGTTGTTGGGCCTGATTGGGTGTATACTCGGCTCCATCGTGCGAGAGGGTATTGGCGTAGCAGCTAATTAACACAATGAGATCCCTCTCCACCATTAGTTCAAGATTTTGGTGTGACGGCAAGTCGTGTAGCTCTGATACCATAAAAGGGAGCGATAACCCGGATCGTGCGAAGCCAATAACATAGATGCTAATCAAACACCATGATCGATAAGGCGAAAGTAATTTGCCGAATAACTTTACACAAAACCTTTTCAAAGAAATGAGTACCAATATCATATATTATTATGAAACTCAATGAAATACAATGAGAATGGGCCTTTGCTTATATAGGCGAAGGAATAACATTCTAAGAACCAATCGAGGTCTTAGATCGAAGCCATAAATCATGGAAAGGACTAGTCATCAAAGAACTAGTCAAGTCCATAGATTTATGAGAGAACTAGACATCAGGATCTAGTCAATACCATAGATCTGAGGAAAGAACTAGCCAATACCATAGATCAAGGAAATAACTATACCCTATGACTAGATAATATCTCTAATATCTAAACAAATAAAAAGAATTATCCACACACATAAGTGGGTGAGGATAAATACTGATAAAGGTAAATATTATACCTAGGTGAACATGAGCTAAGGTAAATACCTACTCTAACACAGAGTTGTAGACATTCAGGGGTGTTGTGATTATGCATCAACATTTATAGTTTAACGTATCCGCTTATGAATTGTGCGTTTACATGACCTTGAAAAAAGTAATTAGAGTTGCTAGGATTTATTGCTTGGGTTGACCTTTGACCCTAGATTTTCCTATTTCAACCCCCTTCGAATTCACCCATGTTGTACTTGACTCATTGCACATGTGAATGCCTTTGTTGGAAATATAGTTGAAGTCACAAAGATGGCTCCTAGAATTTCATGCGTTCTTTCATAACCTAAGGGGCCAAACAAAGTTTCTTGTTATTGAAACTTCTGGTTGATACTACTTGCTACCAAAAAATTTCCATGAAATTTGTGGTCCCTTATCAGAATGATTGTGTTTTCTCCTTCAAATGATTGATACAAATCGCACGTATTTCATTTGTGCTTCCTCTTAAGACAAAAAAATATTTTGATTGTTCCCCCACAACACTTCTCCCTCCCTTAACTTCTCCTCCCTCAAACCCCTTCATCATCGAACCTCTTCTTTACCCAACTTTTCACACCCTTCAATTTTACTTCTTTTTGCATCCCTTTCCACATTTCCATCACACATTTAATGTGCGATAACTAGTTTTAAAAATATTAAATATCTATTTGTATAATAATCACATCACTAGACTTTTATAATTTTAAATAACATGAATCCATTCTAACATGTTTTCCACAAGTTTATAATAATTAATAAATGATAGAAAAAATGCATAGTAAAGATCACGGGAAAAAGGAAACATATTGAAATACTATAAAGTAGTTTGATAAAGTAAATTTCAATATTATATTATAATAATCTATGTTATTTGAAAAATATAACCAATTCATTTATATCTTTGTTGAGCACAATATGAGGATCATGACATCTTAAGTGACGTGGACTTAGTCAAAATGGGATCGTAATGGATTATTGTTAACAATATTACCAAAAATATTGGAAGCCTTTAAATTCTCAGATATCGTGAAGCCTTATTTTGTGATTAGAATGTTTTGTCACTTATCATTCTATTGAAATATGTAATCTGAGACATCCATTTCTTATAAATTTGGTTTTCCTCGCCTTCACATTGCGGGTTTGATGTGGAAAACTTTTTTATTATTGAAAATTTAATTCAGCAAAAGCGTTTAAGAAGATCTGTAGTTCGAGTAACAGATGATGATCATCATCATGGAAATTTTTTACAACCATATCTTCGAAAAACATTAATAAATTATTAATCAGGTCTGATTGTTAGGTTTTTCCTGGAATAATCCACTCTTACTCGAATGACTTGCACGCAAATAAAATTGAAGCAAGACTTGATATTACCATTATAAATTAATAACTTGTTTTATTTATTTTCTTTGTTGTTAGTATGGAACAAATTGATTTAATTGAAATGTAGAGGAATTTGGCTATTGTGACAGTGCAAAGGCATTTTTTCAATTCAAAGAGTAAATTTGGGAATTTTTTGAACTCAGATCTGATGTCAACAATATGAATTTGTTTCTTTATTGGACTTTTTATGTTGTTGAATACATCGGTATAACTACTATCGTGTTGTAAGTGTTATCCCAAATTCACCCCTCAAGGTGAATTGGATAACTTACATGATTCTTCAGGCTCAAGTAGGTTGAAATGGTTGAGGGCCAAAATTTGGATTTTCGGGGTACCACTCCTCTTTTCTCTAACTCCTTATCCAAGAAAATCCAAGGAGTTAGTAAAAAATTGTAAAAATATGAAAAAACAAGGTTGCAGGCCTATTTTAATGCAAATCGGGTCTAAGAGCTATGGATGGAACCAAGGCGGATCGTACCAGGGTTCATCATACCAAATTCGGGCCTAAAATGCTAAGGAGACAATGAAATGCGAAAATTTGGGTTTTTAGCCCTTATACATAAGTTTAATTTGGAACATTTGGGACCTAAAGCCACAGATTTCCCAAAATGGGCAAAAATAAGTGAAATTGGCAAAATCAAGTGTTTTTGTCCCATGTGGTCCATGGGACGTCATGACAGCTGGGACCCACAAAGCCGAAATGGCCGATTTGGAAAGGAATCGGTCAATCCAGGTCAGAATGTTCCAGGCCGCACATGGGACATCGGGATAGCTGGGTCCAGAATGGATGAAATCACCATAGGAAAGAGAAATTCGATTAAGTCAGATATTTTCAGTCCAAGCCACACGGTTTCATGGAGCGTTTGGGACTCGGAAAGATAAAAAAGCCACGGTCAAAGAGAAATCAGAAAATTCTAAAGTTTTTGTCCCATGTGGTCCATAGGATAGTCGGGACATGTGGAGAGGTCATTGACCCTCACGGCCCGATCGATGTTGGGACATCCGGGACACCAAGACCCAAAATAGCCACATGCGAGAGAAAACTTCAAATGGCCATAAATTTTGACCCCAAGCTCTAATTTTCACAAAATTTTGTTGAGCGTAGCTTTATGAAAATAAAGAAAACATCTTCATCCCCATTCAATCAAATGCTCATTCCCGTTAAATGACATAAATGCCTAACAGACCCAAAATAGCTACCCGCACTCAGAAGGCCATAACTTTTGCATTTCTCAGCAAAAATGCACAAAATACGTACCATTGGAATCATGTATCGAGAAATGACACACAAAAAATCAAGAAATTCAGAATTTGATGAGAAATAGTTGATACATATGTAAAAAATGTAGCCATGTTTAGATTAATGTTTTATTTGGTAGTTGGGATGGATTCCCGATGAAGCATGGTGGCATTTCTCACTACTAGAAGTCATGGAGACAGTATGGGGAGCCTTTTGCAAGAAAAAAGAACATCATTTCACTTCATTTACTACATCTTGCAAGTGGTTGAAGGATAGATTTTAGGATTTTCATTTTCCCTCTCTCTCTCTCCTCTTAGAAATCTATAAATTGGAGTGTTGGGCTCATTGTAAAGGAGATAGTTTTTAGTAGAAAAACTCTGTCAAAATTTGTTTTGTGAAGCCAATGTGTTGCAGGCCCTTGTAGTGGACTCCTTGCATGGTGATCCAGGCCCTTGTTTTGTAACATATTGAACTATGCATATCAATGAAGCAATAAATACAAGTTTGTGGATGTATCTTCCCTTATTGTGTTTGTTGTATTCCTCTTTCCCCTTCAATATCATTACAAATATATTGTGTCTATCTTATACTCTTGCAGGGATTCATTTTACTATGCATGTATGGAATATTTTTGTGAATGCAATTGCTAGATTGTGGAGAATTGTAATCACCCCTTCTAATATGCACTTGCTTTAACTTTCCACACATTTGTAAGATTATTCTCACACCACCTTTTATTGTGTATCACCGCTTTATTTTAGGCTTTGTTTTCATGCACTTTCTCTCCCCGGTCCCTTGAAAAGTTAGATTAGGAAAATATAGTTTTTCCTACATTAGAGTAG
Source organism: Taxus wallichiana var. yunnanensis (assembly GCA_018340775.1). Taxonomy (NCBI): domain Eukaryota; kingdom Viridiplantae; phylum Streptophyta; class Pinopsida; order Cupressales; family Taxaceae; genus Taxus; species Taxus wallichiana. The sequence goes on along the minus strand of CM031240.1, from coordinate 897,460,537 downwards.
GTTGTGGTAGGTAGTTTCAGGAGCGGGAGCAGTTTCTCTAGATGTTTATCTCAAGTAGCGAGTCCCCAAACTTGAAGATAGTACACATGTTACCCAATCATATAGTGAGCTCAAGCACACAAACTTTTTGCAGCTGTGTAGGGTCTTTGTGATACGGTGATAACAATAACTTAATTATGTCTAATTTATCTCAGCTCCCTTCATTGTTTGTGAGGGAGGATAACTTATGCACTTTGATTTCACTTGTATTTTTATTTTTCAATCATTGATTATTATTTATTATTATCAATTTTATTACATATGATTATATTGTTTTCTCTTTTTATATTACTACTTTATTAGTGTTTGAATGCCCACATTTTACACACATAATTACAACACTAAAATACGAATAATTGTTTTTACTTATGTTGGATACACATGACACTACAGGAGATCACTAAGAAAACACCACAACACATGATATGTTTGCACAAACATTAACCCACATAGATAACATGAAACCATGTGATGCACATCAAGGCCACTTTTTTTTAAATGACAAGGCACAACATAATGATTCAACTATAGTATAAACTTTACAGATAGGGTCTTCCCATGACATGATATTTTTAAGATTACACATTTATTACAATCATGTTTTAATATTTAACTTAAGTTCTAGAAGGGCTCATAATATGTGAATCATACATTTCTTTTCTTTTTTTTTAGATTTCCTTTATACAGTTTAACATTTAACTTACGGTGTGTCTCATTAAATAAGGATCATCTACATTATTTCAATTAGTTATTAATTACGTTCATTTGAGCTAATAGGGTATTTATTTACACATAAAGGTATTAGGCCTTACCCCTAGGATTCACATCAAAGGGAATGCACCTTGATCTTATATCATACCTCATTTACACAATGGAAAAAATTGTAAATCTAAAGGATGTCAAAATCACACATTTTTTTGTTTAAGGAATATATGTCACATTTCCTTCATTTAGTTATAAATTGATAGTTGATTTAGTACACAATAAGTATTATATACAAAATAGGTTATTTATCCACAACAAGAGGGTTTAATCACATTATAAGGAAGATCATGTTTCACTTTTCCTATGGAATAACATCTCATGATTACACATCCCAAGGCCAAGTGTCAATTATAATTTTACTAAAACTATGCTCCAACAATTACTTAAGGATTCTAAGGTTATTAACATGGTAACATACTTCCTTATTTTTGTCCCTAGACTAGGTTCCTAAATAAAAACGAGAATCATTTACTGACCAGATTTAAGAGGGTTTAACCTAACACCTGAGAATCCAGTTAGTGGAAAGAGAATCTATTCTTTCAGAAATACCTTAAAATTGGGGTCATCAAATTTGATAGAAAGGATTCAAGGTTTTGATCAAGATATTTCTATTAAATTCACGGGATGGAAGAATCGGGTTGTTAAATACAACAACATGGAGGTTGAGATCACGGAGGAGCTCATCGCCCAGATCACGGGACTCAGTCTTGATGGCACCAAATTCTTCAATAAGAAGGTAGACAGGGAGGTGGAGACAAAGAAATTCCTGGACGATGGGGAGAATCTTGAGTTTGTGACCATGTTGTCGATGGATCATAGAAGGCTTTATTCTACGAGCATTTAGAAACTGAGCTAGCTAGGATGGTTGTTAGGTATGTAACTCTTGAAGGGAGATTTGTTACTATACCTCAAAAACATTTGATATTTCTTAACCACTTTCATAGAAATATAACCATCAGCTTCCCTCACTACTTGATAAACTCTTTTGCTTGGAGAAATCATACATTTTAAAGAAGTTCAGATCCATTCTAGGAGTTGTCCTATCTAAAGGGCTAATCGCTCGGATCCACTCCAATTTGTTCAAACTATCCATGGTGAAAATCCTTCGATCCAAATACCCTCTTCCTCCAAACGCTCCCCTCTCTCAGGCTTCCTTCATTCCCCATTTGGAAAGGTGATATCGCTACTTCGGTAAGTTTATTAAAGAAGATTTAGAAACTAAAATCCCTACTTCTCAATGGGTTCTCGACACACATGACCTGAGAACTTGTGTTGAGAACCTCCTGCATGTCATGACAGGACTACTGGAGGAGCCTAAGGAGGAGGATTTGATGGTCAGAGTGGACAGGATGGAAAAATACCACAGATGAACTCTACAATATCAAAAATATGGAAAAAGTTCTAAGGGTAAGGAATGTGCTACAAAAGTGCATGATGAGGAGGGGGTTATTGCTGAAGTATTCAAGAAGTTACACGGTCCTTGGATGGCGAGGTGGGAAATCAAAAAGTCGCATTGACTACATCTAAATCGAACTTAAAACTATTTATAATTTCATTCAAAGAACAACGATATGTTCATAGAATGTATGCGATTTAAGTGGGATAAAAGAGAACATTTGGGGCCCCAAAGAGAAAATTAGGGATATAGTAAAAAATATTGCTCAGGCGGATCTGAAGACTCATCGCGTTTCCATAAGACCATATGCCTTCATTCACTCGTGTAATTTTGGTAAGTGGATTAAGCAAGAAGAGTGAAAACTAGGTACTATGATGTATTTACCGGTATCGAAGTTTCTTTTTTAATCCCGCGTGTTAATAACTATTGGTGTAGATATTCATATGATGGATATATTTTGCGAGTTTGCTTTTGATCTCTTCCTTCTTCTTTGGATCATTATACTCTCCGGATCCTTTCTTCTAATTTGTGTTTAGGCCCAACTTCACTCTGATGGAGCCCTCTTAGGTTAGTTGTTTTTGCCCTTCTTCTGGCTATTTCTCTCAATTATGATATCCAGGCTTTTGAGGAAGGCTTTTGTATCTAGATGTATAGTCCCTTCAAAACTGTTTTCCTTAACATAAAAAGGGTTTTCCCTAACAAATTTCATATGCCTTTGTAATGAATTTTGCATTTATTTTTAAATAGGGAATTTTAACCCCCCTCTTAGACTACTAGTACCCTATCTTGAGGGATTTGTCTCATAATAAATTTAACACCTAGTTTCACATCAAACATCCATTACCTAATAGGACTAGTGGGAGAACAAGATGGATTAGTTCAATTATTAAGGGGGTTAAGGATCACATTAGAGCTTACACGATGTGGATCCCTTTTCTTACCACAAGATGGTTTAAACATGTTATAAGAAAAATAGGCTTTTTCACCTTTTTCCAAGCACATCATTTTATGATTACATTTTTACAAACTAATAATAAATTAAAATGTTGTTAAGTTTCATAATTAACTCTTATAATTGCACCCAAAAACCCAAATGGTAATCGATATTGGTATTGAGTTCATTAATGATCCCAAATCTTAAAGGTAACTTCTAAGGTTTTGAGTTAATCTTCACCACTCAACATGTATGTCAGTCCAAGAGGATTTTACACCATGTTTTATGTTGGTTTCCCATGAGTTCTACCTTAATAAAACACACTCTTCTTACTACACACATGATTACAAATCTAGGAGGGAAACCACATACCCAAGAAAAAAGTTTAACCCATATCTAGTCAATATTAAAGTTCACGATGATTCCGCGTAAGAGTAAGTACTACAATGACGATAAATCAAACTTGGGCTCTTATTTAGTTAAGCTAGAAGGTGCCATAGGTTATAAAGATTTTAAATTTATCCTAAGGTTTTTTTTTCTATGATAAAAGAAATCACACATGAAGGGTAGTTATACATGAATTTTATACTAGGGTTTACTATTTCACTGATCTCATTATTACATTTTTAAGGTAAGAAACACAACACACCAATTATTTAATCATCATTATACAATTAAATTTCACTATAAGTTATTAAATTCAATTTCATTTCACACATATCCAAAAAAAATTACAATACATAATTTTGAATCAACATGACACTCATGGTTAGGTACACATTTCCCAAACAAAATCCTAAACACCCGACCTCATTAATGGCCTTCACATCAATGAGGGCAATAATAAAATTTATATCAGAACATAGACCATCTCTATATATATTACTGATTCAATACTTGAGATGGACCTTATAGAGGCTATTTCGCCATCTTACTTAATCTACCTAAAATGTATACAGAAATGCATATATATATATATATAATATATATATATCCTTTAATCATATAACCAAATTGGTGGATAGGGAGAGACACATTGAGAGAGAAGTAAGAGAGCCTACATCTTACTTGTGATACACTACAAAACCATGGTTTGAACAAGAAATAAATGAAATATTGCTGACATGACATTCACTTAAATCTAAGTGACATAACCCAAATCTAAATTCCCATTTACATAACTCCATGAATAATAATATCATAAATTCATTTCATGTCACTTACATATTAATCAAGGAGAGAGAAAGATAGTGATAGAGGCAGAAGAAACAAAAAATTATAAAAGGGTTGAAAGACACTCCACAAGCAAATGGAGAGAGTTTATTTCTAGTATAGTTCAGGTGGTATTAAAAAGTTACATGGGTATCAGAGGCTAGGTTCCTAATACACTCATTCCCATTATTCTAGGCTATTTACTCAAATTTGTAATTTTGGAAAGACTAAAGAGTTTCCACATTTAAAAATGTATCTTCTCAAATGAGGTGTTACTCATATACCATGATTAAAATTCCTATGTGTAGGAAGGAAGAGAATTAATCAAAATACCCCCGATTCACAATTTCAAACTTGATTGAACCAAACTGCTCACTATGATTGCATAACATGGATTTTTATCAAAGTGTGGGACATTGCCTCTTGTCTGTTGTCTATACGAGTTCTTCGAAGAAGGAAGAACAATAGATCAAATCTAAATCTCACATCTAAATTGTAGCAGGATCATATTCTGCTTTAACCTACTCTAATATGTTTCCAAGTGATTTTTAAGAAGATAACCCCCTATAAATTAAACCTAAACTAATGGAGGTGGACGCAGGTCGAGAATGTTCTCCCACAAAATCTATTCCGATGGGAAATGAAAGATGAACACGATGAGAGGATAAACATGCAAAATTTTTTTATATCATGAATTAATTCACCATTAAACATAAACACCATTAAAACTTAATATACCTTCACTTTGCACTTCTAAAATTATGCTAGAGATATGAGAATGTAATGAACACACGAGGGCTTGAAATTCACAAAAAAATTATATTGTTTCTCCACAAATTCCTATATACAATACATTACACTGACCAAAAGAGGAAAAATTTTTTTACCAATTTGAATGGAGGTTATACCTTTACTCCACAGTTGCATCCTTGGGACAAGAGTGGAAGGATGAATTGCACGAATAACAAGTATTCTTATTAGAAGAATACCCTTACTTACAATTTATAGAAGAATATTTATAGAGAGGGAGAAAGAAAATAAACCTAAATTTGCTCTCAAAATTCCAAAAAAATCATTGTCTTAGTTCTATAATGAGTGTATTTGATTCTCAAAATCCTCTTTTCGACCTGCCTTTAGCCTAAATATGTTTAGCCGACACCTCCCATCTTTTCTATGCTCCTATAGAATAATGATGACTCCTACTCCTCACTAGAACTTTATTAATGTTTCACCTACCACTTCATCTCTGCCATTTTTGGAGGTTTAAAAACCCCAAAATCAGAAATTTGATGATCCCATATCATGGATCCTAAAATCACATTTCTAATGAGTGTAGATTTGCAAGAAAACATTAAGTACACTGGTAAGACATGTGGTATTTTCATACTTGAAGTTGCTTTATTTTAGTTTCATTTTCAATTCCTTTGATGAGGCATGTGGAGGCTTCTTCATTTTGTAGCACTTAACCGAGCTTCAAATTCCTATTTTGGTCTGAACCATCTGGAAGCTCCTGAGTTCATTCGGTTACTCTCAGCTTTGATGAGGTTGCATCTTTGAAAAATAAGAGCTGAATATCTTCTTGGCATTGAACTCCTCATACATTTCCGTAACCCTTGAAATTGGGCTAAAATTTCATAACTTTTGAGATTTGGAACTATGTGGGCTTATATTTAGCATGACACCATTAACTTGACCAAGCTCCAAAATGTCTGACCTCCAAAACCTTTTGTGAGGAAGTCAAATTCGGACTTTGAGCCCAAAACTTTTTTCCTTTTGGGCTTGTCAAAGTTTCTCAACCTCAAAATAAACCCAAACTAAAAGTCTAAAATTCCCACCACATTGACCCCAAACTCAAGTTTGACCCCAAAACATTAAGCCCTTTGTAGAACTTCGGCATTTTGGGCTTCCTTGCATTGTTGGTGCTTTTGCATTTTTATGTGAAGACCTCGGGACTTTGAACCTCCAGGTTTTCGCAATTGTGACTGTTTGAGTTTGGACTATGGGACATCCTGGGATCATGTACAGGTCGTTAACCCCAAAATCCCCTAGTCTTTTCTTCGCACCTTGAGGTTTCGGGCCTTTTTCTTGTTTTTTCCCTATTTGTAACCGAAACTCTACAATTCTAAAACTTCTAGATTCTTCAAATTTCAGAATTCAGAGTTTGAATTTTCACTAAGCTCAAATCTGAGCTTATTTGATGTTCCCAATCGGCCTAGTTAGCCCATGTCCATTCATTTTATGAATTATGTATTTCTTTACTTGAGGCTTTCCAAGAAAGAATTATGACAGTAGGTCGAAACTCCCAAATGACTTCATCTTCATCATGGTCTTCCTCCGAAATCAGCTCATAAATGACTAGCTCTGACATCCAAATAAGCCCCTATAGGACATTTAATCATTTTTTTTCCTAAGGGATTTTCTCAATTTTCTTCTTGAGGAGAGAGTGGATGAGTTCACCGAACACTAAAATCTCTCACATTTTCTATTGATGGGATTATTTTGAGTGATTTTGGAGAACAAAGATCGCATATTAATCTTTGAAATAGAGTACTAATCCAGATGGCCATAAATGGCCTCGGATTAGTTTGAATACTTCCGAATTCCAAGGAATTCTCCTAAGACCCTAAAGACCATTTGTATTTGACATGTTATCGACCTATGGGACCCACTTAGGATCTTCGTGATTAGCATGGGAGTTTTTTCAAGACCTAATTTTTGGCCCATGGGGGTAGAAATTATGAACAGTACTCCGATATACAAAGAGTTCACATGAATTGACAAAATTATGTATTGATAAATGATAAAAAATTGGTGAATATTTTTCCGGGGCCATCGGTTGCAATTGGGCTAGTTGAATGGTGAACCAATTTTATCTCGACTTTCGATGGTTAAAATCTCCACAGGAAGATTCCTACATATCCTCATTTATATGGATAATACGTAAGATTTGCTAGAACTGGGAACTGACAAATGGGTTGTAAATGGAAATGGGTTTTCCATAGCCACAAGTCGTAATTGGTCCACTTTGACCTAGTCGAAGTATGACTAGAGGCCTACAAAACCATGTTACAAAAATATCTAAAAACGTGTTTTTCCCAAAACTAAGTGTTTTAGGTAATTTTTTAGTAAAAATACTAGAGGTTTGTGAAGGTGGACAATAATTTCATTACTCAAAGTCCAAATGGCGAGATGAAATGAAACCCATATTTTTAGTGTTAGAAACTTCCTAAATGCAAAATGGAGTAACACAAATCCTAAAGGAGAGACGATATTAAAAATGGTAAAATGGTTCAAGATAATGTTTGATGTGAATCTCTACATAACAAGGGACACATACAATTCTTGACATCTCTTTTACGGGGCTCAGAGTGTTGTTTTGTAAGTCTCTGAAAATTACATTTTTCTAACTTTGCAAGGTGGACAGAAAAGGTTGTTTTAGTTAACTCATCTAGATCTCGTCAATACCAATGCAGACATGAGCACCAAGTTTTGACACCTTGGTTTTAGCATTGCATAAGGTTATGGTCATGACATGGTTGAGGGTCAAATTATAATTTGGTAGCATAAATTATGAGGTGTTGTTTTATTGAATGCACTAGTCGTCTAGTTAAAATATTCAATTGTTTGAGTATCTAATAGTTTAATATTTCTATTATATTTCAATTGAAGAACCATTCATTTTAAAATTATAAAAGATGGTGAGGATACCATGCCTAGATTTGATCGACGATAAATGCTAATATGTTTACAGATTTCATGAGAGCCTTTTTATGTTTACACATTTTTTCTCAAAGAAAATTCAAGATAAAACCCAATTATTAGTTAGAAAATTTATGGAATATATATTGTTTTAAAGGGGTTTCCACAAGATAACTACTCCAAACTAGATTTAATTAATTCATGATTAAAAAATTCCCCTTAAGAAAATATTTGTTGTAATTAAAATTAGAACTTAATTAGTAATATTTTATTTCAGTCATTTTGGCTATAAATCCCCTTTTAGGGTTCTGTTAATCCCCATTAATTAACTCTTAAGAACATTAGTTAAGATACCCCTTTTTACAAAATCTATTTAACTTATCCTTACTATTTTGATGTCATTTATTTACTTAATACCCTAAGGCCAAGGTCTAATCTCTCCCTCACCATATCGTTAAGTTCAATTAATTTTAATCTCGATTATAACATTACCTAGTTATCCATGTATCAAATTAATTTAATTAATTCCTTAAGTGAAGCCTTTTATAAAAGTTGCTTAACTAAGGTAATAAAGGTCACACTTTAATCCTAACATTCTAACACCCGTTTAGTGGCCCATTCACAAATTACACATGCATTTAATTTAAAACATATTCCCACCAAAAATATCCTCACCTAAAAATTATAGGATTGATTCCCAACCCTTAGATTGATCCATTTAGAGCCCTTGGATCTTAGGTATTCAATCTAACCCTAATCATCCTTATGAGGAGTTCTTATTATTTATTTTACCCTATTTTCTAATTATTACTTTGTAGGTTAGGGGAAAGAAGGAGGATGGAGGCCATGAAAGGTTGCTCAAAGGTTAATGGTGGATATACACATTTTAGTAGCTTATTTTCATTTACAACCCTCTCCACATGGTTTTCTCATATTAATATTCTCATATTGTCCAGTATTTTCTTCGTGATTTACCCTATTCAGGTATAGTTGTTTTTGCCTCATTTTTGTTTCGAGTTAAAATGATATATACGCAGTGGTCTAGGGTTATACATACATACATACATACATACATACATACAACAATACACCCATCGGTATATTCAAGTAAGATTTCAAATTTATTTGAAAATAACCGGATTTAAATTACTCAATTTTTATAAATGGCATCACTAATATATGGTCCATTTTTATATATATAGAAAGATATATATAAATAATCATGTGTGTGTGTGTGTGTGTTATTTACAGTAATTTACATCCCAAAATGGTTCGGGTCAAGACATAACAAAGAAAATGTAGTGATAATAAAGCAGTGATGGCCATAATATTTTTGCAAAGGGTTTAATAAGTATGCGGGTGGGCGCGGCACCCACCCGCCTCTACTATACAGCATAGGGTATGGAGTGGGTGCCACACCCACCCCTTTCCCTTACAAAATATGCAATAAATTGTTAAGTAGCTTCATGCTGCCACTAATATATATATATATATACTATGCAATGGTAAACCTATAAATATACTTATATAAATTTTTTATTATTTGAATTATAAGTATCTTTATAGATATCTTTATAGGTTTATCATTATATATGTTGGTGTTCAAATAAGTCTCACCCTGCTCTGTCATTGAAATTACTCGGTGTGCGGCCTTTCACAGTGTTTTCTATCTCCTCGTGTTGAGTGCTTGGAGAGATCTTTGCTCGCCCATTTGGTTTCTCCAGTCAGGTCCTTCCTAGGTCAAGGATCACTTTCTAAAGGTCCAAAATTTGTTTCTCATTTCTACAGCATCCATCGAAGAAATATATGTAAATTGGGAGTAAAACTCGGGCTGTTGCTCACCCCTTTTATTTTCTGCAGTCATGTATTGTTGTCCCTGCACATTTTTTTCCTCAATACCCGAGAGAAACGATTGGATATAGTTTGATGATCATGTTTCAACCTTTATAATACTTGAAATTCTCTTTCCTTGAAGAAAATTCATTTCAGGAGCTCAAATGGCGTTATTTTCCTACAGCTTTATGGTTTAACGGGTGTGTTTTTCCCTTGCTTAAAATTACATGTCCTGAATCAAGTGAAATGTGGCCCTTTTTTGTCAGTATGTGGGCTTAGACGAGAAATCTAAAAACTCTAAGGTTTGCTTCAACCCAGAAACTTGTCCACGTTGGAGGAACGAAACTCATTTGAAAAATTCACCTTTTTGGTTCGTGCCTCGAGTTGCACCCAAGGGGACACATGGAGGATTCCACTAGTTTTCCTGCATTTCTGTATAAATTTTTTCGGGCGCAACCGGTATAGTTTTGGCTGGCCATGGACACGTAGTGGCCTGGTGCCTCACTTGAGGATCTCGCTTCAGTAATCCCACCTTAACAATCAGGACAGGGGATAGAGTGGAGGCTTCCCACGCAGCTCCGCTTTGATAATTAAACTTTTCTAAAGTAATTTTTCTCGAAGCTTAGGACGCTTGTGGTGAGTCCGTGCTTATTCAAGGCCTCCACTCTTGGGTGCCATCTTAAAGTAGTGCTTACACAGAGACGTGGAGGTTTCACCGAGCCTCCTCCTTAGACTTTTCAAACAAACTTTCTAAAGGGCCTAGGACATGTGGAGGGACCACGATGTTTATGCACTTATCCCAAGTTCTATTTCTAAGAACCGCCGGGTGAGTGACACTCTCGAGGCTTCGTCACTTCTACCTTTTTGCTTGTACTTTTCTAATGACCAAAGGATATTGTCTCGAACCATACACTGTGCCTTTCACAACTCAAATTTTTAAAAGACTCTCGCTAAATCAGACATATGTTTGAGCCTACGCTCAGCCACAGGGTCTTACTTTTTCGGGACCATCTCAAAATGTTCCATCGAGGACACGTGGCAGGAAGGGAAATGGAGAAATGGAGCTTCAGGGTTATTTAAGGTGTTTTTCCTTTTGTAAAAAGGGATAAAACTTAATAAGCGCGGTCTGTGCTGGTGGTATAACGCCAAGGCCAATAGTCAGCACAGAGGCATGGGCCCATGGGAAAATGCGAACTCCTTTTCCTTGTAAAATAAGTATAAAGTAGTAAATGAAGCAGTCCTGCGAACCCAATTTCATAAGCTAAAGGCGTATGACCTGAGTTGTGGGAAAATTTGGAAAATTTTCCTTTATCCAAAAAAAAGGTAAAATAGCAATACGCATAACTGAACGAAGGCATACTG